>JAUZST010000877.1:224414-238601 GCA_034779995.1 Parotocinclus haroldoi
GAGCATACAATTTCATACTTTCTATACTCCATATCTTTTAGATTATGTATTAATTGTATAAAATTATATCAATTAATAAAATATATCAATCGATTTTGGGTACAAGCTAGTGATGTGGGCCATTGTTTTTGGGCCAGTATAATCCCTGACTCAATGTTGATATTCCAGTTAATCTTCAAAGGTGTCTGATGAAGATCAGACATCATCATAAAAGTTGGCAAACCATTTCTTTCTGGACATTGTTTAGGTAGACAGGGCAGAAAGTTGACAAGCTGACTGGCGGTCATTGAGATTATACTGAGTCACAAAGTGTTTAGTATCTCTGTGTTTCATGTTATGAACCTGTAAACACTTCCCGAAAAAAGTGTGATTACAGGCATTTTCACCATAAACAGTTCAAGGGACTAACAATTCACTTGAATTGATTGACATTGTTTTAGTGCATCATTGCTTTCATAAAACACCTGGAAATGATTATCGTTCAGAGTGACCTTCATGTTTCAGTTGAAAGAGTTTTCATTCCATTTCCCCTGAACCTATAATATTCCTTATTAACAGGTATCCAAACAGACTAATCATCATTATCACACAGCAGAATGATTCACATGAAAAGGTGATAGATGTAGGTATAAAAACCACACACACAATGTAAGCGCATTTCTCGCCTGGCTGACATCTTTATTTATTGTGTATTTCTCAGGATGATGTCTTCTCTTAAGGCAGCATACCAAACACTCTAGTGAGGCTCTTCACTATATCTTAAAAATACTTGTTTAATGTATGTAAATTTGTTGGCACATCTGTAAAACTCATAGTTCCATATCAGCTTTTTCTCATGACCACAGGATGGATTTTAGAGGGCCCCCACAGGAAATAATTCCAGAAGTTATGTTGTGGTGATGGTAGCTGCTGTCATTGTCAGGTGTTAAATAACACTTTGGACCAAGGACAGCCAAATGACAGAGTCCTTTCTGGAAGAATCTAAAAAGAGGAAAAATATAGTGCAGAGAGGCAGCAAGGACTCCTCAAAGAGGTGACCATCAGCACGGCACTGAAATGTTTGGCAGCACACTGCTGCCATGGTATAATTGGAGAGAAAACATATATGGGTGCAAATAACCCCCTGTCAGTGGCATTAAAAGGAGTATGCTTGATGGCTGAAAGAGGGAAAGAGAGACAGAGAGAGCAGGGGAAAAGTGGAGGCTAAGTAAAAGGCAGATGAAATGGAAACATGGAGGCTATGAGTGATAGAGAGAGAGGGAGCAAAAGAACATGTGAAAATATTTCCTATAATTCCTGGCTGGTTGGCTATGCTGTGTTGTACTTGTGAAGCCACAAAAGATTTAAGAGAAATGCAGGTTTTGTGTAGTTCGCTGTCTCTGACTATTTCTTGATGCTCTGAAAGTGCAGTTTTAGAAGATCAGCAATTAAAAGCGGCCACCCTGTGTGTACTTAATAAGTAGACATGGCAGGGTAGATCAAAGTATTCCCTATCATTAGCAGCAGATAGAGCTTTTGTCTTTAACTTTTAGTAAGAAGAAGTGACCAAGACACATTGTAGCAAGGAATGTCACTGCAAAGTGGAATGCCACTGTGCTGCAGCTGCACTGCCGCCTATTATGAAGTACTGCGTATACACTATTGTTTTGAAAATCTTTCCTCCCAAGTCTCAAGGTTACATTTGTGAGTAAGTAAACATTGTTTTCTTGTTTTGTAAGGGAAAGGGAAACACATATCATACGTGAGGCTCCTGAAGATCTTAGTATGGAGCTCCCAGGCCGAAGAAGGACCCCCTGCTATGCCATTTACCACTGCCTCAGTTTCTATTTGTTTAGCTGCAAAATCACTCTTTAAAAGCGAGCGTGCATTTGGCGTGCCTGTGCGAGAAGAACTTTTGACTGCCATTATTCTGGGGTGTGAGGAGATTTTCTGGCTCTTGCTCAGGTTCTCACACATCTCAAAGCTGTGTTACAGAGGAACGCTCTACTGCAAGTGCATTTGAAGCCTTGCCCTGACCTCCTGGTCTCAGCCAAGCACGTCAAAACGGTAATTAGGAGCATGTGGAGTGATGAAGGGTTAAATAAATTCTTCAGAAAGCTTTGTCCTTACATTTGTATTTGATTTACATGCAATGTGTTGTCACTTTCTCCATTTATCTCTGAACAGAGCTTGTGTTGTTTTTCACTGCAGTTGGGAGGATGGTCATTGTCTGAGCTCAGACTGCAGCTTTAGCTCACTGGTTGCCCTCATTAATCATCCTTTCAGACTATTTATAATGCCAGCGCCACCACACCATTGCCTTTTGTCATGGTGGCACCATGTTTGGTGGTGAGGGAAGCCTAATTATTAACTGTTAAAATGACAGTCTGCACTGTTCTATCAGACAGCAGACTGACAGGCAGGCTGAGAGAAAAACACTAAGCCACCTGACCTATTTTTTTCCTCTGCCTTACAGGATCTCTGAAAACTATCCTGTTTTAGTGTTCTACTATCAGACACCACTGTGCTCAGAGAGAGATGATAGATGACATTCTGTTTCATTTGAGCTTGGCAATGGCAGGAACAGTTTTTTGGTTTATTACGTGACAGGTTAAAGTAAGAATGAATTGGTTCAGATATGTAAATGGATCATGCCTCGAAATAGATGCATTCTTGTTTGCAATTAGCACTTGATTTGTCTGACAGCTGTAATTTTACACTAGGCACTCTCATTTAAGGATCACAGAAGGTATTGTCTTGTCTGAAGATTTTGCTGGTGTTGATAGAAATTCATGATGCCGTTTTGAGAACAGAGTGCCTGTCGTAGGCTTTAACATGACTCATCAAACTCACACATGCATTTCAGGCTAATGTAATGTTTTTGAAGTGTGGTATAAATTATTGCATTGTCCTGATAACCTTGAGACAGAGACTGGACTGCTGAAGAGACTGCCAAGAAACATGAGCAGAATCACTCCTGTGCAGAATGACAGTCTTTGTTACTTGTCTTCTGACACCATGGCAGACAGCTATCAAGAAGAAAGAGAACTCGCCGTGAGTGGGGACAAAAAAATGAGAGTCAGACTCACACCCCCCACCCCCTCCCTAAGCTTGAGATCCCCAAATAATGAAAGGGATCAAGTTTCTGTCACTGTCACAGTACAAACATAAACTTTTCTGGCACCTAATAAATAGGCAGTGTGGCATTGTTTTCAGAGCCAGACAGGTGTGTCTGGTACACTACTGATGGCTTCTATTATTTTGCTGGGAAAGCGTGTTTGCTTTCTTGTCATATATTGTCACACATCTCTCTCGTGAGAGGAGGGAGGCTTGAAAGATGGCCAACAGTAATTATACACATGCCTCCCATCGCTACCTTCTGTTTTGTTCATCTTCTGCTCAGGCCTCTTGCGATTATTACCTAATCTCATAATCATGATTATTTGTACTGTTTTTAAAATGTCTTTAAATTTAACAAACATATGAATTATGTGCATTTTCCTTGAAAAATTGGTTAAGTATCTACTCAGCTTAATTATGCATGCAAGGGAGTATAGTACTTTTCCCACTGAGCCCAAATGTAGGTGATCAGCTGAGATAGTGTTTGTGTTTTTCGTGCTGGTTATATGAAGTTAATATAGCCATCTCTACCACCCCATACAATACACTGAATTTGGACAGAGGTCTACATCCATAGTTTCTTCACAGCAGTGGACTATTACAAAGCCTTTCGGGCAAGTATCTAAATAACTGTGTGACAGTACCAGATGGCTCACATTAACCAACAATGTGATACTTTTTGTAGCCAAAGAAATGCTGCCATTCAGTACAGTAGAAAAACAGCGTTCAGAAAATGCTGCAGAAATCTGACAAGTAGTATGAATTGCCAGGAATAATACAGATCTACAGAACTGATATTTGGAACACATACAACCAAGTGGTGGTAACATTCTCAAGAGCTTAGAAAATGAATAACAATAAATTAAAAATAAGACAGTCCAACAGTAAAATTGTAATATTCTGTTACCAGCCTAACTGTTACCTCGCACCTTTATGGTAGAATCTACCAAGAACAATGATTGCATGTTTTACTCGTTAAGCAGCATGTTGACTGCAAGCTTGTTAGCTACCTTAGTGACATCACAGAAGAGTGGATGGGCCGAGGGCACCGGTTACTCATCGCCACGGCACAGTTAAAAGCTTGAATACCGGTGCTGGCGATGACATTTTTTGCACCTGAATGGCAGGTACATCAACATCTCCTTGTAAGCGTATGATAAGCGAGACAGTTGAGCGCTTTGTTCTCCATACACCCCACTTGGGGCTTTGACAGCATGCTGATGGATATTATCATTCTTAATGTCAGTAAATAGCAGCAGGGCAGAGATCTGCTTCCTTTCAGTAATACAGAACTCATTTATCTCTCCCTAGCTTCCAAAAAAATCTCTAAAAGCAATCCAGAAGTGAGCAATGGTTGGCACAAGCCTGTTCAGTTGCGTGTAAAAGGGAGGCTTTGAGTCGGATCAGTAGTAGGCTCTACTGTTTTTGAAATATGTTTGGACAACTTCAGATAGTCCTCTGTCATTTGAAGGCTTTGTGTGGGACTCTTATTCATGTGGTGTAAACAGTGCGATTAAATGATACACAGCAGAATGAGGCTTACAGGTTGAGCAGTTCTTTTGATGTAATGATGGTGCTCTTTTATCTTTGGCACATGATAACATATGTTTGCTTTAACCTTGGGAGCTGAGTGTGTAAAAGAGTGTGCTGTTTTATTGAAGACAATTTGGCTGCTCTAAACAGACAAGCAGCCTATTCTCATGTATTCTATGTATTCATTTTTATCATCTGGATATTTCATATACGCAGTATATACTTATTGGGTAAACCGTTTAGCCTATATCAAACAAACAATCACAATTTCAACAAGGAACAACATGGAAGTCATGGGATTTTGATGGTTTTCCAGCATACCAGCATCCTAAACACAACATTGGTTGTTGAAAAGTTTAGATACCATGTTAATACCAAAGTAGCAAATGCCAACATGAAATGCTAATCTAGTTAATCTACACTCTCACCTATTTTGCCTTGATTCTCAGGTGGAAATTACAAACAATTGGTTCACAAATAGTGAAGCATATGTTTATGCTAGATTAATAGAAACGACACTTTAAAACTTTTTTCATTTTCTTTTCATTATATATGCAAAATGACATTTGCTTGTATAAGCATAAGGCCAAGGTACACTCTTGAATGTTTATACTGTCTGTTGCTTGACATTGTTTGTTTCATATAGCCAGTCTTTGATGGGGCTGGTACATCCACACAGACCAGGTTAAATAATGCAAATAACAAGACAAGTGTGCCAATTACCCTAAATTTCTGAATTCAAACTGATCAGATAATATTAAAAAAAAATATATATATATATATCAATCAAAGCATTATGTAGAGTCCC
Organism: Parotocinclus haroldoi; assembly: GCA_034779995.1. Taxonomy (NCBI): domain Eukaryota; kingdom Metazoa; phylum Chordata; class Actinopteri; order Siluriformes; family Loricariidae; genus Parotocinclus; species Parotocinclus haroldoi. The sequence continues at coordinate 229,855 of JAUZST010000877.1, forward strand.
TAACACCAATGCCATTGTACTGTTGCCTATCAATCCATATTCATACTGCATATAATCATGTACAGTGAACAGAAAGTCATTTGGGAATAACGTTACTTGGTTTTAAAGATTTTATATGGATTACTATTGATAAAAAAAGAAGAAAGTGACAGAAAAGTGGCATTTGGAATAGAAATAATATTTTGCCAATAGTTGCTAAACAGTTACTGAAGACTGGTGTGCTTTACTGCCAGCTAGTTTTGATTAATATTCTGCACTATTTATAATGTCGACCTGATGTCCATGGTGGGAATCTTGCTTTTGAGATAAGAAGCGTAATGGAAATATTTGGGTGTGGTACAGCTCATTTGGCAATTCAACATGAGTTTTCAGTTGTACCATGCCATGTCTTGGTGTGCAGAGGAAAGTTACGTTCTTCTCCCCACTGGAGTCTCAATGTCTTTCCCATGTGGGTTTACTCTGGTTTCCTCCCACAGTCCAAAGACATACACTCATGGGCAAAAGGCCACACATTTTGGTTTTAACAAAGTTTTTTTAGAGCCTTTTGTCAGATTATATGGATCAGGATGGGTCAGACTACATCAGTTTATTTGCTATAATGAAGTGCAATTATAAGCATTCCATATGTTTTTTTTTGATTGACAGATACATCCAGTTTAAGCAAAGAATTTATAGTGTTGACCTTTCCTTTTTAAGACTTCACCTATCATCCTGAATGCTTGCAAAAAAGAAAACTTAAAAGCACCACTACCCTTTTAATGCAACTAGTCTGTTCTTCTAAGCACCGTGACAGAGTGATATCAACGGTCTTGTCCTCGTTAACCTTTTCTCCTGAGATTATGACTGAAATATTTTTAGAAAGCCAGGGCTGAAATTCAGGGCTTGGAATGTAGTAATTTTTTCCATTTTTCATTTTTGTAATAAGATAATTTTTATGACAGGAAATGACTTTGTACTCTGAACAATCTATAGTTGATACAGATTGCCACCTTAAAAACTGCGGCATCTAGCTTTGTGAAAACCAAAATTTGTGTCTGGTCTTTTAACAAAAATTATTTCAAAATGAATATGAAGAGGATCCGACATTAACTGCTGGACAATCTGATCTGATCCTTCCAATGAAGTTTGTACGTTGTGTAAAACATAAATAAAAACAACATGTTCCAAAAGAGTTAGGATGTTATGGGGCATGTTTCTAACTGTGTTACATCACCTTTCCTTTTTACAAGGTGTGAGGTGTGCTCTTTTGCCACTGCATGCCATTTTCCACTTATCACACCCCGCATTGCAACTGCACACTTTGGTCTCCTAGCACTGCTGGACTGGCCCCCACCTCTCTCAGGGGACAAGGAAGGCATGCATCTAGACTCTTCTCTGTTTTGGCTTTTAAGTGGTGGACTGAACTTCCCCTCAATGTTCAAACAGCTGAGATTCTTTCTATCTTCCAACGTGTATCCTCCCTTCATACCCAATCATGACACTCACCTGTGGAATGCTTCAAGTATTTTTTGAGCCTCAACTTTCCCAGTCTTTTGTTGCCCCTGTCCCAACTCTTTGGAACATGTTGCATGCATCTAATTCACAATTAGTGAATATTTGCAATTTTAAAAAGTATATACGCTTGATCATTACATATCTTGTCTTTGTAGTGTTTTTATTTATGTCTTACACAATGGTCCAACTTCGAGGATGTACAAACAAATCTTCTCCCCATTAGAGTCTACACCAATAACACATATTTAGCCTTTCAGGATCAAGGGACATATGTATCCCATACTTTTAAATGGGTGCCAAATGTGATTGAAACAAACTATGGCCCTGAAAGGATTAAAATGTAGTGTTGCTTGAAAAACATTTATTTCTATAAAAAAAAAAGTATTCTTTCTGAACACTTTCAGGACTGTAGGTTGTTTCAATTATATTTTCTACCAATTTAAAAGAATAGGACAAATATGTCCTTAGGGTTAAACCAGTGATGATCTGTACTATAATCTTTGGGGGGAATGCTATGTACTAACTATAATATTAAAAGCATAAATAATATATTTTAACACTAACACAAACTAAACACTAACATTGATAAATTAGGTTCAATACAAAACAGTGTTGGAGAGTCTCATGTTGAATAATCTAATGAAGGCTTTCAAATGTGCTTACTTTGTACAGTAGTATGCATTTAATTTGGCCTAACAATGTCTCTAAAAGTTCCAGTTTAATAAATAAAACAAATGTCGGAGAATTTAAGATGAAGAATGGAATAGATGTGTAAAGTTAAATGATGGTATAAAACGTCCCCATGTGTCGCTAAACCCTTACTGTGTCCCAAAATGGTCATGGGTTTTGATAACAAGGGATTACTTTGACATAACTTCATTAAGCAATACAAAATGGAGTTACATTCACAAATGCCACTTCAAACTTTACTGTGCAAAAAAGAGCCGTCATGTTAATTATGGCCAAAAGTGGAACAGACTTTTAGCTCAGAGGCATCTAGGATGAATTTTTTTTGGATAAATAGAGGTGCGTCCAAAAACCAAAGACGAAGAGGACCATCCAGACTGTTATCAGTCAAAAAGCCAGGGCCTATTATGGTATGGGGCTGTGTCAGTGCCTTTGGCCAAGTTCATTTACACTTCAGTGATGCAGAAAAGTACACTGAGACGTCAATGGATTTTTCAAGACAAAGCAAAATCACATACTGCACATACAAAGGCATGGTTGTGGAAGAAGTGGGAACAGGTACTGAACTGGCCTGCATGAAGTCCTGAACTGTCCCAAAAGGAAAATGTGTGGAGAATTTTGAAACAAAAAACCATGTACCGTTGTCATGTTGCACTACATAAAAAGCAGTTGAAAGGGCACAGAATAACATCTAAAACATTAAATTACTTGGAATCCCCTATGTCAAAAATATTTTAAATGTGGTGAAGGAATATCAGCATTAGTGGTAAATGCTTTACCATCTCAACTTTTTTGTTGCAGGTTTGAAATGCAGGAATTGATGGTTACGAAAATAAATTAATTGACCAGACAATACAAATCTGAGGTTCATTCTGCCTGCAATTGAACAAGCACCAAAGTAAATGTAAAAAAAGAATGTGTTGGGTTTTTTTTGGTTGTTTTTTCATGCATTTTCCATACTGCCCCAGCTTTTTCTGATTTGGGCTTGTAGAGTTGTCTGTGGTGGCCTAGTGGATAAGATACTGGCATATGGACCAGAAGTTCCATGGTTCAAATCCCACCTCTTCCAAGCTACCACTGTTGGGTCCTTGAGCAAGGGCCTTAATCCACAATTGCTTAGACTGTACAACCTAATTAAAGTCACTCTGGATAAGAGTGTCTGCTAAATTCTGTAAATGTAAAAAAATTTACACTGCCCTTCCTTTTTCTGCATTCCTATGCTCTGACTTTGTTCTGCCTACGTATACAGAGTATATTTTGTACTTTGACCTGTGTAGTTTGAGATGTTTTCATTTGTTTGGACATATTCTGTCTTCACATACATTATCTTTTGTTGCTGTTTACCTTTGCACCATGTCTGGTCTGTGTTATCATGTCACATTTGGGTCTAACTGTAACTATCCAGAGAGTTGTACATAGCTGCTAGCTATTACTGTTTAGTTTCTTAGTAGGCTATCATTTTTGACACCCTGAATTTGGAAACATTGAATCGTTTGGCATAATGACTGCCAACTTTTGTTAATGATCAATTCTGATCCGTATTTACTGTAATTTCTTCTTTATAATGTGTTCATTCTTATTGATTTCTTCCTGCTGACAGGTTTGCATGCAAGATCCTCATCATTCTTTTCATGTCAAGGTTTTTCTTAAAGATTCCCTCCACTAAGCTACCAATGCTAAAAATTGTGGTGGGTACAACTATTGTTCACTACCAACTTCTGTATATCTGTCTCAATAACGGAGCTCCTTCTTGTGATGTGTGACATTTCCATTACACTGAATTGCAACAGAGCTCAGCTGTTCATATGACACAATGAAATATTTATCAAGAATAATCATTGTAAAATCATATGAGCAATGGGTGCTTAGTCTATATGCTGGTCATCCACAGGAAAATTCTCTGGATAAACTGCATTTGCTAATTTAGCAAAGTCTCCATCTACAAAATGAAAACGTATTAGTCTATGATCTGTGCAGAATGCAGGAGCACAAAGCTTTAATTAAAAAGCACAGTAGCTGAGCAGATGAGGAAAGGCAAGCCAAGGATGGCTGTACATGATCAGTGCAGGGAACATCACTAGATAAATCAGTAGATCAAAGTATTAGAAAAGGGCACTTTAGAGATGTATGCCAAGAAACCAGCTACCAGCTTCTTTTTTCTGTCAAAAAAGAAGGATGAGTTAGGCCTTAACTACAGGACTCTCTTTTCTCAAACACACACTCTTCTAAGCAACAAGTCAGCAGTACTGCTCATATCATGTGTGAAGATGATAGATATGTGATATCTGTAAGAAATGTGCTTGTCTGATTAGCTTTCCAACCGGGAGTGTACATGGCTCTTCTCAGACTGGCACACAGGCATTGTCAAAAGAAGAACTCTTTCACATGCAATTATGGCAGAAAATAAAGGTGATGAAGTGTGGTATATAGAGAGAAGCAGTGGATCAAAGGGCTCTTGTGAGCACTGATTAGAGTAAGAGAGCTTTGGTCATCCTTGGGAATTCCACAGGTCTGCCCAGGACACTGGCAGACAAGATAATGGACATGGAGAGTGACTGAGAATGATAATGAATGGATCTTTTCTGACCTAGCCAGATTCCCTGCCTCTCAAGAGCTGGGGCACCCATGACCTTATTAACCATTGCAGTCCTGCTGGGCCATTGCATTAAAGGTGAAACAAATGTTTATTTCGTATTTAATTCTTATTGTCATAAACATGTCTGTGTCATGTTGTAACTTTGTGGTTGCAAAAAGTTTTCAGGCAGTGGTAGAATCATAAGCTGACATACTGTTTAAGGAATGGGCATAGGTACATCAAAGTCAAAAGAGCATTGTCTCAAAGCAGCTTTACAAGCATCTAGTCTCACAGTGACAAGGATAAACTCCCTAATGGCAATGAGACATAAACCTTGGGAGGACTCAAAAAGACCCAACATTTTTGGGAGCCTATGCAAAAATTAAGTCAGGTCAAGTCAAGTCAGTTGTATTTATTAACACAGAATTGTCTCAACTGCATTACAAATATATTGACTCATTGTTCTAGTTGAACAAGCCCGAGGCAACAGTGGAAAGAAAAACTCCCCAAATGTTATAGGAAAGAAACTTTGGAGGACCAAGACACAAATACGGACCCATTGTCCGTGTGTAGCCTGGATGATAACTATAAGAATTCAATAATATATGTAAATAAAATATGCTAGCTAAAATTAGAATAGAAGACTTTGTAAGCTAAACAAATATAAAACATTCATGACAAAACATCAGAAATGCAAATTATATAACAAGACTCCATCCTCCATTCATTAAACTTAAAGATCTTTGAATTTTAAGACTGCTAAGTAAATAAGTGTGTTTTTAATCTAGATCTGAAGATAATCAGTTTGAATCACAAACAGTAGCAAGAGTTGATGGGCCATGTAGAAGGATGCTCTTAAATTTGTATTAAATGTAAATTAATAAATATTTTAAATAGACAGATGCTAAACCAAATAAATAAATAAAAAATATAAAATGCAATATAATAGACTGTATACTAAATACAATAGAATATTATACAAACAAAAATGTAATAAATACAATATATAATAAAATATATGTTATAAATAAAAATCATAATATAATTTTAAAAATGTAATAGAACGAATATATAAATAATTAATATAAGTGATCCTCTGCGCATTATTTAGTCCAGTTTAAACGCAGTCAGGGAACATTTTTGTCATTTGGCAGATAACAGTTTTGGTGGCATGACATCCTGAGCCTACAGGGGGAAGGGGGAGTTAAGGTGCTCATTATTTTGTATTTGCTATGTTCACTAGTAGACTAGAGATGTGAAAGCTGTAAGAGTTGTCAGACACTCTATGAATCAAAAAGAATCACACTCTGCTAAGGTCCATATTAATTAAATGTGGCTTGTGCAGATATACAATGTATGACCAATTTGCTTTGCCAATGAATTTTTTAATCAACATTAAACAAGCTTTTTATTATAAACAGTCAAACCTGTTGGCAATGATTTTGGAATAGCATTATTTTTACTGGAAATATTTCTTCTTGGTTCTTGTTTTCAAAAGTCTGCCTAGATTTCGAGTTACTGCCAATGGAATTCATGTGTTTACATTTATGTCAAAGTGCTCTTTAGCTGCCAGTAATGAAGCAACGTGTACACTGTCCTTATTAAGCGTGTTCTTATTGCTATCAATGTTTCAATCCAACTGCAAAGTTTTAGCATGAAGCATTATTATCTACAATCACCACTTTTGCTGTTGATTACATGAGGAAGTGTGGGTGGCACAGTGGCATATTCGTTAGAGCTGTCACTGACAGTGGCCAATTATTAAGTACAGGCCTGGCCACTGCCTATGTGAAGTTTGCATTTTCTCACTGTGCCTATGTAGATTTTCTCTGGGTACTCTAGTTGCCTCCCCCTCTCTTAAGGCATACTTTAGATCACTTGGCATTGCAAAAAAGTTCCTTCCATGCACCCTGTGCTCACTCAAGGGGGGAGACCTAAATTGGAATAAAGGTGTGTGAAAACGAGTGAGTGAGAGTAAGGGTATCACTAGCTGTTTTTCACAACTTGTATCTGTTTGCACTGAAATTTTGTGATGTAGTCATGTTTATAGTTACTGGTAATCCAGATTTGTTATTAGATCTGTTTCACTTACAGAGGTCACAGGCCTTTCTTCACAGGGACAGATAATGGAAATAATTTGAGGCTGAATGTCGAAGGCACTGTGTGATTGTGGAGGAAGTAAGAGAACTGACTGTGACAGCTGTCGCCCTCAGTGTGACTGCGGAGGATGGAAAACGTGGCTGCTGTCCTCCAGGGTGTTGACTGATGGCTGTTCAGACAGCACAAACCTGAGATCGATTGACTGGTGCTGTCACTGAAACTGTTCAGCGCTGAGGTGCAGCTCATCTCAAGGTCACTAGAGAACCTGTGAAGAATGATACCAAAGCTCAGTCTGGATAGGATTCTTCTGTCAAACCATCCTGGTTTCGTTTTCTGGATTGTTGGCAGTGTTGAATTCTCACTACGGTTTTGGTGCAGTCTGACAGAATTTGCAGTAAGTGCAAAGCAGTTTGGGCTGTATTCCCGTTTACAAACATGAGGGCACAGGACGTTCATGAGTAGGCTTCTCATTATGGTCGTCAGTGGGAAATGACAACATGCTGTCCGGTGTAATCACTCTCATCTTAACGGCTGACAGCTATAATAAAAACAATTTACACTCCACTCTTCTGCATATCGAAGGTGAAAGAATTTGGATTGACATTGCAAAGAGTGTTCCGTTTTCTGAGAAAAAAGGACAACCAGAGACGATGCTAATTTGATGACTGCAATACAGAAGTGGGGTTGAATCGATCCAAATCACATCCTTGTCAGGCATTTCAAGGAAATTGTGTGTTTTTTATCACTACAAATTAGTCTTCGGAGCAATTCCCAGTTCAATTGTCAACAAGCTTGAATTTTAGATGCAGGAAAATATAAGATGGAACTTTGGGAGTAGGTGGCTATTTTAGCAGGGTGATAGTTGGTGTTAAAGGCTAACAGCCCAGCCACTGCAGGAGATCAGAAGTAGCTTAATTGGAAACGATTATGGATTGGAAGTTGGTTCTTCTGTGGAGGAGAACATAAATGTGGTGTCAAACCCTACTGCATTTGATCAGAAAAGATTTGTAGGGTATGCCGCTTAAGGTTCATGATCTACATGCCAGGTGGATTGATTTCATAGTCTGTATGTAAGAAGAGCGTAAGAGAGAGCATCCAGCAATGTGCTCTGTTATAAGACAATATCAAACAGAGTCGAGGAACATGACTACTACCCAGGATTTAAAAACTGATATTACTTGTCTTACTTACAACTGAATGAAATAAATGCCACACACTATAGCTAAAACCCATTATCTAAACTCTCATGTGCTCCCAGAATAGCATCTGCTGCTTTACTTCACATGCTCCTGTTTCCTTCTACATTTTGTGCTAAATTGGCCAATAGCCATTTTTACTGACAAAACTTTAAATAGAACTAATAAACAACAAATAAGATAAGTATTTAGCTTCAACCTGCACATTCCACTTCCTTTCTATCAGAAAGGACACTTTCAGCTTATACAGCCATTGATTATAACACCAGTGGATTAATGTATTAATAAATAAGCATGTATGGACAGCAAAAAACATTTAATAGAAAGAAACCTGATGTGAGAATGTGACACACACTATAATTATCCAAAAAGAAACTCTTTGTATGTATTCATTATAAACATAAACTGTAACGTATGAAGCCCAGGCCCTTAATGAGTGTCCAGTCACTGAAGCAAAACCAGAAACCTAAAAGGTTTAGTCACAGAAACCAGAGCTGAGTTTAAATGTTCTTAACATATTCTAAGCCTAGGCTGAAGACAAGACACAGGTGTAAACGGAGTGCTGTCTGGATTTGCAAGCAAGCATGTTCTCCGTTTAGGTTACTTTTTTTCTGGAGACATCTCTCACACACACACACACACACACACACACACACACACACACACACACACACACACACACACACACACACACA
>JAUZST010000877.1:238701-256715 GCA_034779995.1 Parotocinclus haroldoi
CACACACACACACACACACACACACACACACACACACACACACACACACACACACACACACACACACACACCATGTCTCACTACCTATGGAAACTGCTTATTGACGTAATGATTGCTGTAGCTAATTAATGCTAAACCCACAACTAGCCCTAACCTTCACCTCGGTAATTTAGAGATCTTTTCACTTTGTTTTTCTTTTGCAGTTGCAGTTTCTGTAAAAAAAAAAAAAAAAAAAGCAGTTAACATTGTGAGGTCAGACAAAAGGCCCTCACAATGTCAACATTGTCAGATCTATGCTCATGTGTACATATTTTTCCTCACAATGTAACATAAACATGGACAAATATACACAGACAGTTGAATGCAAGAGAGAGCACATATTTGCAGCACCACTACATTAAGCAGACACTATATAAGTATCATAATGTAAGTAAGGTTGCTGGACATGCTCAAACAAGGTATATTCTTTCCCATAGGAAACAATGAATATGTGTATGTATATGTTCTGCAGGCTGAAGTAGCTTGATTGCTAGTGGTCTTTCTGGAATGGTAGCAGTCAAGAAAGTAATTATACTCTTGCCTAAACAACAACTCTTATAGCAACATTATTACCATGGCATCATGGTAACAAAAGTGATTATACCCCTAAGTGAAAATGGCCTAATTGTGCTCAATTAGCCATTTTTCCTCCCTGGTATCATATGTCTCGTTAGTGTTACAAGGTCTCAGGTGTAAATGTGGAACAGGTATGGTAAATTAGGTGTTATTGCTCTCACACTCTCTCATACTGGTCACTGGAAGTTCAACTGGCACCTCATGGCAAAACTCCTCTCTGCAGATTCTCAGCATCATGTTCAGTGTTTGGCTTGAAAATAGACATAGGAGTGGTGCCAACATTGCTGCAGAGGTTATTATATTCCAAGATAACACAATGTAATTGGAATTGGGGATGTAGTTACAAAAATATGAAGGGTGTACTCACTTTTGTGAAATACTGTAAAGTCCTAGACTTTTTACACTTGTGGTTGTACTCACTGGCATACACACATATGGAATATGCGATATGTGTATTGGGCTATGTTGGGATACACATGGGACTGTTGATTTAGTACTATGGTGCCTCACTGTTAGCATTTAGATTAGTTGTCAAAAGGTAAAAATGCTGTAAATACTAAGTAAAAATGATGTATGTTACTATTTTTACTATTCATGTATTCTGTATTCATTACATTAATTCATATTTAGCCTGGATATCCGTATGTTTGTGCTGATTAGTGTATGATATTATGCTGAAATAGGAGGTAATTGATGTTTCATTCCTGTTTTCCAACCCTCACATCTGTGCAGAATACGTAGGGTAGTCCATTAAAATTTGATTACATCAGCAGAGTAGCTCTTCCCCAGCTGTCTGTGACTGTGAGGTCTGCATGCCATGCCCCAAGCTGCCCTGAGGAGGAACACAAACTCACATATCTCAAACACCCAGTCCTTTAAAAAACTGAGCATTCTCACCTACCCTGTATTCTATACACTCTCAAATCCCAACCCTGCTTTTCTATTTTTACAGAGGGTGTTGTTGCAGTGAGCAGCAGCAGGTTAGTGCTCAGGGGGAGTTTGCTGGCCCTGCTGGCCTGTGTTTGAAGTGAGCCACAGGCCGTGTGAGCAAGCCTGATCTGTGCTCAGGGAATCAGAGCAGCCCTCTGCAGGCTCCAGGCCACTGCCAACATGGCAACAGCAGCTGGGCAACAGCAAAAGAGTGGAAAAATTGAGAGGCATTCATCTTAGATGTTCCTGTCTGATGGCTAGCCCCTTGCAGGACATAGACATCAAAGACATGAGATATATCTCAGGGAGAACAATTCTGTCTGGTGGAGACTTCAGAGGATTACTTTGTTGGTTTAACAAAACATACCTTCTGCCTGAAAGACCTAGTATTGAGGAATTGTCTTGTTATTATTATATTATTGTAAAAAAAAAAAAAACAATCTCAAAGAAGATAATAATATTATTTCTATCCGCAATAAGCCATTTGGTCAATCAGTTTGTACTGTATGCAGATGTATAGTGAGAATAGATTTGATTAGTCTATTTTATTTTGTTAAGAAAGATTTAAAGAAATCCCACCATTATATTCTTTTTTTAAAGGGCTGAGAGGTCTGGCATTGTCATTATAGCCTATTGTTGATACAACACAAATAATATTTTAAGACATCATAAATGCAATATCCAATTAAATGTTACATTATTACATTTTCATTAGTGCTTCGTAATTCACTGATCCATTAATGATGGATCCCTGGTCCAGATGCAGCAAAACAGGCCCAAAACATGCTCATGATACTAACACCACTGTTTCATATATAAGATTAGTTTCTTGTGCTGGAATGCAGTGGTTTCAGTTCTCCAGACATAACTATTATCATTTAAATCTTTAAGTTTTTATTTGATTTAATAGGATTCCTTCATGTTCCACATGATCCTTAGCAAACTTAAAAAGTAGCTTTCTCCTTCTAGACCTGCCATGTAGACCAATGTTGCTCAATTTTCTCCTTTTGGCAGACTCATGAACATAACATTATTTACATGTACATGTACAGTATTTAGCAGACGCCCTTATCCAGAGCAACTTACAAAAGTGCTTTAAGATATCAGTAACAATCTATTCCTACTAAGCAGGAATCTAAACAAGAATACACTTGTGAAACTGTAATGGTTGTGTGTTTTTTTTTAAGAGGGAGAAAGAGAAGGGTGCGGCGTAGTTGAGGTAAGTGCGGAAAAAATGGGATATTTAAACGTGTTTCATTATGAAAGTGACATCTAATTGCTTAGAAATTATGCTAAGCTAGTTTGCTATTTGCTGATTTTAATAAAGAAACCTTTGCTCTTGGAGTGATCTTTGTTCAATGACCTCCCCTACAGGAGGGTTGAATTTCCTCTGTTTATACACAATCTGTCTGACTGTAAAGATCAGACTTTGATATATCATTGTTCTTTAAATACAACAGGATGCACACTCACATCCCATCAAAAATATTTGTGTGGCGTTTCACCTGTAATTGAACTGTTAGTTCAATTAAAATTCCAGAGGTTCTAATACTTTTGCCACTCATATATGTGCAATCTTTGCTAATTTAACCCAATAAATAAATTAACAAGTGTCTTATTTTTGTCATATACTACAGTATAGATACATTTAGAACTTGTATGAAAATCTGTTGATGTTTTAGGCCATAGTTATTCACAAACTTTCAGGCACCAGTGTAGGACTAAGATGACAAACAGGTGTCTTCCATCATGACTAAGAGGTGTTTTGGCAAGCTGTCTGTGTGCTCTTTGGTTCGGTGATGATTGTAAACTGTTGCTTATATCAGAGAGCAGCAGGACCGTGCACACAAGCACGGAGGCAGAGTGGATGAGAGGACAAGCATGTCAGTGTGAGGTCTGAACCAGGGAAATGTTTGGGTCCAGATAAGCTTGTGCTTGACAAGAGACTCCAGATGCTTTTATATTACAAACTGTCATGTTGCAGTGGGACAGATAAAATCCAGGGATGTGTCTAAGGTCTCCCTGAAGCCAAACACAGACTCAGTCCCACACTGTAGATAAAGGGCCTTGGTCCAGGTTTTCTTTGTTGTTTACAGGTGTGCTGTACCCTGGGCCATATCCACACATGCTGTATCGGCCCCTCTGGCTTTTGTTACCTTATTCAAAAAGTATAAGTAGTGTTAACCTGGATGGAATGCTACACTAGCATTGAGGCATCCTGAATAACTAATAACTAATTTTTAATTATTGGTATTTTAGTTGATGCACGTAGTTTAAACCTTACCAATGTTGCAAATTACTAATACTGCTTAAATATTTTTAAATCATAAGTTACATGTGACTGCAACACCATATTTTTAATCTTGAACAAAACCTCAAATATTTTGAGAGATTATGTAGAACCCCCAATAAGAAAAAATATGGGGCAGTATGGAATATGCATGTTGTTCTTACTTACTTTACTTTTTTTCTAAACTTTACTGTGCATGTTAACCATGTCCATAAGCTGTGTCAACTTCTCTGGGCTCTGATGCAGCTAGGATAGACCATCACACAATGCATAGACAGATGTCTATTGTGTTCAGATGAATCTGTTTTTTGTTTTTTAAATGCTCCAAACCAAAAATGATAAGCTCCATCCACACACCAAATCCAAAATCCAGGGTCTGTCATGGTATGAGGCTGTGTCAGTGCCCTTGATAAATGTAATTTCTTCAAAATGTAACACTTCTGCAATGGCAGAATGCGGAAAAAGTAGATTGATATCTTACAGCAACACATGCTGCCTTCAAGATGTAATCCTCTCCTGGGACCTCCATGCATTCTTCAACAAGACAAAGCAAAACCACATGCTGCACACATTGTAAAGGCATGGTTGTGGAAGAAGAGGTTACGGGTACTGGACCGGCCTGCCTGCTGTCAAACAAATAAATTGAAGTTGAACAGACAGAATATGAAATATATCAGGTCCATACCGTCTGCAACGAAATAGAAGTCAAAGTAAATGTAAGAAACACTGTGTGATTTTCTATATGCATTTTCTTACTGTCCAACCTTTTCTGGGCTGGGATGGTATTACTGACATTTGTTAAATTTCATTATAGGCTGCAAGAAAAAGTTAGAAAGTTGTAAAGACATATATCAATCTGTTGTTGTTGTTACTGTCCTTGTATAATTAGATTTAGAGACACTAGGACTGGGCGATATGGCTAAAATAATTATCACATTAATATTTTCAGTGTATAGCGATAATTCTTGATAATTTATAATTGTCTGCTTTTTAAGAATAGCAAGAGAAAATGCTGTATTTAAACACTTAAAACACCTTATTTTAAACTTCACTACCTTATTTATTAAGGTACACCGATAATACACCACTCACAAAAAATAAGGGAAACTTCTATTATGGGATATTTCATTTTGAAATATACCCTAATTTTTGTGAGCATTGTAATACAAACACAATGAACACAATCAGTATAAAGACAAATCAGTTTATTAAAATAAACAAGAATAGCTCTATCCTTGATACACATTAAAAACTAAAACCAGGCACACTGACCTAATTCCATTTATGTGCAGTGTAAATGCAATTTATAAATGTAGATTATAACAGAAAACGGTGAGGTAAGTCAACCTAACATCTGTAAACTGTAATAAACATAAAACATCTAGAACCTAGTAAACAAATTAAATAACATATAAACTGTAATGTAAGCTTACAAAATCAAATAAAACTGAGGTCTAGTGACCTAACTTCAACGTTAGGTAACGTTGCTAACGTAATCTCTGTTAAAAGAAGAAAACTATCCACTATACAAATAATTATTAAAAATAGGTCCAGTATTAGGCCTTAATTTACTTTGTAATGCTGCTTGCATGCGTAACTTGACCAGATGTCGGAGGTAAAGATGAAGTAGGAAACTGAGAATGCCTCTTTCGACGGACTAGGCACTTGAATAAAGTGACAGAAACACATACTTTGAAAAGTGTTTGTGGTCTTGGAGAACATAGTGGCTGTGAAACACGCAGAGAAGCATTTTGAAGCTGGACATTTCAACCATGCTAAGTGTTCTTAAACTATGGAGGAAAAAAAACAGCCTTCTCAATATAGCACGCTTTAATTTTGTCATACCACGCTGTTTTTGTCATCTTCACATCGAGACCTTTTAAACGATTGGCTGCTTGCTTGTCACTAAAAGCACTAAGGGAATGGGGAATGATAGGCTGTTTATGAGCCAGGGCGCACTTTTGGCTTTTGGTCATACTACTAGGATATTCATGGTTTCTTGGCGGTTTGCACTTAAATTGTTTAAGGATGCTATGGAATATTCTATCGAAAAATATTCATATTTATATTGATTAATGTGTCTTATCATTATTGTTTTATTGCACAGGTTTAAGAGACAACCACTAAATAAAGAAATAAACTGGATTTAACCAGATCCAGATTTACAAATACACAGTGCTGTTAATGTATCATAGTCTACTTTTTTAAAAACAGCAGCAGTGGTATTTTGGTAGCTAATTAATGAACATATAGAGAACAAACAGGACTTACGTTTTTAGCTAAAGCATGCTAAACATACCGCATAAATAAAGGCATGCATCAAATAACACGCAGCATAACAGTAACCATCTATGGCAGCAAACAGCAAAGAAATCAGAGCATTGTTTGCTTTATAAGCATTGTGCTGATGAATGAGCATTACCACTCAGGTTAATTGTCCAAGCTGCAAGTTTATTACCAAACTTGTGAAAGTTTAGAACTGTATGTTTCTACAGATTGAGTTAATATTCATGACGGTAAGTTGAAGCATAGATTTTATTTTAAGGTTCTAACAAAGAAACTTCAAGTTTCTTCAGAAACTTCAAGAAATATCAAGTGTGTTATTTGTCAACATTGCGTTGTTTGGAATAGTTATTTAGGGCTTTGAGTAAGTTTCTTCGGCATACATTCACATATAAGGATAAGTCTGAATTTCTTTATATTATATTGTGATGACTGAGAAAATACACTGTCATATCAGAATATTATGACAGCCCTTTGCTTCTACGTTCACTGTCCATTATATCTGCACTGTTTACCTTGTAGAAGCACTTTGTAGTTCTGTAATTATAGTCTGTAGTTCATCTGTATGTCTGGATAGTCTGTTAGCCTTCCTTCACCATGTTGTTCAGGACCCTCATAGGATATATTAGACACTCCTACCAAGTTGGTCCACCAAGAAGTTGTAAGGTCAGAGACAGAAGTTAATTTGTTGTTGTAAGTTTGTGCTGGTTTATCAGTGCTCACAGGACTGTGGTAGTCGTATGGGGGTCCAGAACATTGAACAACAGGGTGAATGGCGGCAAAGTTGGCAGGGAAACAGATACAGTCTGATATTCCAGAACTACTGGCTTACCATTCCAGTGAACCACATGGTAAGAATATTGAATTGAACATTTTGAATGTTTGAATTCACATATAAATATATGGTAGCTCTGTTCATCCTTTGAAGTGAAAATATACTGTAAAAGCCAGTCTGTTATGCTGCACTTCATTATCTAAATGCAGTGACAGTCTGAACTCTTCACTCTGAAAAAATACAAGGTAATCCAACTCGACTGTCACGCCTGCAACCAATTCATTAGCTTTCCAAGGTGAGCAGTGGGAACTGACTCCACTCCTGTGTGAATTGGGTTTTCAATCTCAACACTTGAGCCGTAACACACACTAACATGCTCTCATCAGGGAACTGCCTCTGAGCTCAGTGTGCTGGCTCCTTTCATTTGCACCTTATCTTACCTTTAATTGTGCCTTGCTCCATAGAAGCACCCAAGACTTGGATAAGTGAATGATGGTATATACCAACTCCAGTGGCTTCATGGTAAGAGCCAGCTGCAGGAAAGATAAGTCTCTGGTTTTGAATACCAGGTGGGGTATACAACACAAGGGAAAGATGGCAACTATGCCTGCACCAACTGAAAGATGGGTTATCATCCCTTATGATGCTGACCAGGAGAAGAGAGGGTAAAGCAGAATGCTTTGCTTTGCATGGTAGTTCATGTGTTTGTGAAAATATAGTACTTTAGAAAATTATATTTGTACATAAATTTTTAATGTTATAGAGCATTAAGACATATGACATAGGAATAAATGAATGAGTGAATTACTTAATTGATTTTTTCATTGGTCACTGACCATTGTCTTACCATTGGATGATTGGCTATTGTGGGTTTAGATGTTCATAGACTAGTAAGAACATAGGTCAGTGGATGCCTATTGATGCATTTCTCGAACAATAGTCTTGGGCCTGTAGCCTTGCTGTCTCACCATTAGGATAACATCATTATGCATGCGGTCTGTCCCATCCTGAGAAAAACAAAATAATTCCTGTCGAAAATTGAAGCAAATTGTTTAGGAACATTTTTGTGGTAGCGTCAACTACAGACCAATCATTTTGCCATGCTTCAGGTATGCCAGATAAATGAATACCCTTTTGAGCACTTGCACAAGCAAGTCCTGTGAATAATTCATGAGGAGGGCACATTTGAATGTGCTCTGTGGAGAGAGAGAGATCAGTTGTCAGACAGCAGCCACACCTGCTTTGGAGTGATGTGGTGTAACATGGTGCTCTTTGCTGTACCAATGACCAGACCTAGCACATCTGTCTGCCCTTGACTAACATATCAATGAGGGTTGAGTGGAGAAACATACATGCTGTGGCCGCTGTGGCGTGATCTCCTGTCTCAGACAGTTCCACTCCACTGCTCTCTGACACTCCAGAGACATGCTCTGAGCTTCAGGTCAAATGAGACATCGTGATAAAAACAGCTTGCTACATGATGTGATGGGCCATCTCAGCTGCTCAGATAGACACAGTCATGCCTGTCTTGGATTCTCTGACTGCAACTTGATGCTCATGCTAGAGAGCAATGAGGTTAAGGCTGGACTGCCTGTTAGACAGTACTACCTCCGTTAATATTCGGAACGCAGTATTGCTTCAGGTTACCAACATAACGAGTGGAGTGACCTAGAAAATATATGTTTGGTATTATATAAATATGATTAATGTATTATTGAAACATCTAAGCATGTTTACGTTGATTATTTCACCTTTATGTTGACACGTTAAATATAATTGACCACTAGTGTCACTGTAGGGCACTGTATGACAAATTGGGTCAGTTCAAGAGTGAATGAAGTATTCCTCAGGGATGTGTGTGTTCATAAGGGTGGGGTGATCAAACGAGGGGGCAGACTGAAAACAAAGCAGCTTTGAAGTATTTAAAAAAAAAAATACAGAGACTTGATCACAATTTGCAGTTGTGCTATATCTGAAATGAAAATGTCAAAGTTAATACGTTGGCTAATCACACAATTTACATCTCATACTGTACCATCTAGTAATTGTGGCGTACTAATTGCATTCTACATAATTTGCACTCCTGCAGAGTTTAAATGAAATCACATAAACAAATTGTGGCACTAAAGTGGAAATATTGACTTCATAAATAAAGTTCCTTTTAGGTGAACACACTTATGTCTGAACAAATAAATTACGTGTTTAATAAGCCATTCATTTCCCAGGACAATTAGTTTGATACCAAATTAATGAAATTAATACATTAATGAAAACACTGATGTGTGTTATAAATAAATTATAAATATAATATAAATATACCACTAGCACACATAATCATAATGCACAGAGGTAATACTGAGAAGACCACATTGCATTTTAGTACATAGTGTTCATGTATAGATTTATATAATAATTTATATATATACGGAGCACTGTCAGTAACAGAGATCTCCAGCTCCACTGTAACATGAAACGGTACAGCAGATTGTTTGTACCAACAGTGATCACATTGTACAACACCTCAGTAATGGGCCGGGACACACACGGGCCACTAATAGAACAGGCTCATGGCACCGGGTAGACAATATTAGCCCCATACATTGCACATCTCTTAAAATGACTGCACACGACACGTTTCATTTTAGTTTAGATCAGTGTGTTACATGACTCACTCATGTTAGTTAGTGCAACAGTCATATGCTTATATTTACAGCTTATTAAATTTCTCCATTTCTGTTCATGATTGTATTTTATTAACCATATTATATATGTTTTATCTTATTTCTATTTTATACCTTATATACAGTGATTTACTTACTTTAAATACTCCTGCTTGTACTCCTGTATCTTTTACTTTATGTATCTGAACTGCTGTAGCACCTGAGAGATCCATCTATCCATTGAATTTTACTTATGCAAAACCCCAGACCCCATCCATAAGTAAATGAACAACCCATAACCACAATAAAAATAGTAATAATGGCAAACTGCTACTGATTTAAACTTTTTTGTGAGAAAATACACTAGTAATAGTAGCCGTTGATAATTGTGGTAAATAGTTAATGAATCAAGTACGTAATCAGTCACAGTCTATGGATATTCTACTTTTCTTGAATGATCAACCCGTAAATCCATATGTATCAGGCAAAAACAAGCAGTTTGTGTCTTTTTAAATAGACTGTGTATAAGGCCCACACTTACAACCTTGTACCAAAAATTCATATATGCAGTCTGTGACCAGAATGAAACCAAATTGCACCTAAGAACTTATTAAGAATTTATTATATTAAGAATTTACTATAAACTAAGAACTAAGAACCCACTACTTCTCGTAAGCATTTTGGGTAAAATGATTTATGTATGAAAGTATTGCATTGATGTTGAATAATTTTGTTAATATCTAATTATTTGAAACTTTATAACCAAAATAAGTTTCTCCTCAAAATATTTTTATATGGATAATTCCTATGTTTCTATTTCCTGGGTACTAACCCTCTTTGGTTTGTTGTTACATTTCTGCTGTAGCTCCATGTGAAGCCTTGTCAGATTGTGTTGTCTTCTGTCTAATTGAAAGGGCCTAATCAAGCATGGCCTAAATAGAGACTCGAGTCCTCCTCTAATTGCTCTCTATGACAACACTTCAGAGTCATCATTTGCACAACATAATGAATAGGTTAATAAAAAAGACTGGTTTAATTATGTTTTACTTTCTGGATTGTTAATAGTGTCAGGTCAGTTCAAATGAATGATGCCGTTTCTTTTATTAATTATCAGTAAGTGAACTTGTTTAAATGATATTTTACATCCTCTTGATAAAATTACAGCTGGGGGCTGTGTGGTTATAGACAGACAAAGGCCATGGATGAATTATCATAAACTATTAGCTTGTTTCTATGGGGTTTTATGTTAATCTTTTAGTGCTTAAGTACCCCCCAATTAACATATCAGGATGAACTGCCTTCCAGCAGCCTTGCAAATTGAAGTGCTCAGATAAAAAAGGCATTCAGATGAAAACCAAAGAAAGGCAGGCTATCGCACTGAAGTGTACAGGAATTTTTACATGCGTGAGTGTGTGCGTGATCAAGGAGGTACTATGATTTCATTATCTCTCATGGGCTGTGACATGAGATGTCTCTTTCAGAGCCCTTTGCTTTTGTCTGGCACTAAAGCAGGCTGCTAACAGGCAGCTGAATGGCTCTCATCGTCGGCTCCATCTGATGAAGGAACACGTTTACATATCAGCCCACCAGCTTGATATGCAAATGCAGCATGTTGAGCAGACCACAGGGAGATGTGGCTTTTTGTTAGGGCTTCACAGCCTCGTGTTCCTTTTATGCTAAACACAATTGTATTCACAGTAAGAGCACAGGCACCCATCTAGAAAATCAACCCATATCTAGGCTAGGTCAAACCAGTAATTGAATATGCTTCTGGAAAGGAACATGCATGATTAATAGACTATAACAGACAGCTTGGATTTAGGTGTGATTTGTTCATGCGGTAGTGAATTTAGGAAAACATGTTGTCTTTTGGGCGAGTGTTTGTGTTTGAATACTTTGTTTTGACTCACTTCCCACAACTGATTAAGGCCAGTTCAGGTAATAAAAGCTGGAAAGCAATTAATCTTTACTTTCAACAGACAGTCTTTTATTCAAAGTTATTTTAAAAACACTGATGGATTAGAAACTGACACACCCTCTTTGAATTACACTGAATAGCTGGAGACAAAGCCAAATGTTCTTTCACATGTTTTTCACATATTCCAATGTTGTATCCACAAAGCTATTGTTATGGTGTCCGCATACAGGCATAAAACGTGTCTTTATTTCTGTGTAATTACTGTAGCAAGGACCTTTGGTTAGACCTTTAAGTACTATAAAATGAAATTCCATTGTGCCATTCCATACAGCTACCGATATTACAAATAACGCTGATGGGCAGAATTATGTCTAGTGCTTCCTGCACTCCCCAATGACGCACACTAGCTTAGTGCTCATTGACAGGATTCGGTGATTTAGCAGCAGTGAGTCGGCCAAGGGGAAAACAGAAAACATTCATGAGAAGGCAAGGCCCAAAACTCACCCTCCTTCTAGTTTATAAAACTCTTTCTTACTCACCACTAACATGCCATCATTAAAAAATCGTAGAGGAGTATCTCACATGATAAAACAGCCTGTTATTTGTTCCCTATGGAGATAGCTCATTCAGTCTTGGAAGAGATTTGTTAGACACAATAGTGAATTAAGTGTGGAGGGAACAAAGGGGGTGGCTAACATGGACCGGAGTTGTCTCCCTCAATGAAATAAATGTGTCTGCTCTTGACATGTCACGGGCAGAAGCAAACAGAGCAAGCAAAGAGAGCACACTGGCCCAGCCCTGGCTAATCTATCTCACTCAGGGACAGATTAAAGCAAAGTCCTATAAAACAAAGTTGTTCTGCCTTAATCAGGGGATGAACTGCCAGTATTATAAATAATAAATGAGGCTTGGCTATTCATAGGCATGAGTATTATTAAGGAATGTTGAGGTTTAAAGCAAGGGCTTTGTGTGAAAACTCGGGCTTGGTTCATAAAAGAGAACTATCTTTGAAGGGTTGTTTGACAAAGATTATTTGCTATGTTTTCTGTGACACTGATTAGCTGAAAGATGTGTATTACCTACATTTGGCTTTTCAAACTAAGTTATAAACTGAAACATATGCAATTTCAGTCTACAACATTTTTCTAGAAGGTATTGTAATATTTAATTTTATAGTGTGTTATAATACGTAATTTTCCTAAATGTTCTTTGCTTGCATAATGCATGTTTCTAAGGATGAGTAAGTGAATATGAAATGAAATTACTGAGCATAGAGTAAGGAAAAGTAGACCAGACAATAACGGCCACTCTTCTTTGACTATGAATGTGGTTAACTTTCTTCCCATACATTATTGTCTTGATTGACATAAAATGTCATGTTTTGTAAGCATGCTGTATATTTTAAAGGCGCTTGCAGGGCAATAATTGTTATATTTGGTTTGCATGAAACATTTTCTGAACTATCTTCTTAGCAAGAATAGATTCTCTTTACATGTACAAATGTAGTGGAAATTGGGTGTAAATGATAATGTGCCATTAGTTTACCAGGGTAGCCAGTATAAATGTTTAGCTTCTACCAGTGTAATTGTGCTGTTGGATTTATCTAAAAAGTAGCAAAAATACACATAAATCTTCCTGCGCATCGTGGTTGTAGGATTCGCTCTGTGATAAATGACTACAGGCAAAATAAATGCCCTGTGCAAGGATATGAATTATTCACATTGATAGAGCCTTAAATTTGTGTATAGTGTTAAGAACAGTCAAGGTATTACTCTGTTATCTCCTGTTCTGCTGATGATGGAGAATGTAAGGGTGGCTGCGTCCTCTGAGCAGCAGTAAACTTTATTTCTACCTTAGCCATCAACTGCAGGCCCCACACATAAATAAGCTTTATGTAAATCTGTCAGCACCTAGTCTGTGCTGGAGCTCCTGTGTAGATATTGGCTTGTCTGGAAGTTTATGACAAAGTTTAAAGTCATTCATTAAACTGACCCACCAGTAAATCCATTTACTGTAAAATGGCCTCTGCTCTTCTATTTGGTTTGTAGATGTGATCACTAGTCCATTTTTAACTTAATTAATTGGCCGTTTCCATTGACAAGAAATTTATGCTGTGATAATTTGCTGGAAATAGATGCAGAGCATTGGAAATGAGATATCCATCATACCCTTGTGTTTCAGCAGCTGCAGAACAGCTAATATGAAAGTATTTCAGCCACTGACAACCGGGCTGTTTGTGCAGTCAAGATTATATATACCCACAATCCATTGCCTGCCTGAGAGGTGCTCATGGAGGTCTATGATAACAAAGAGTTTGTGATTTATGCCTTGCTGTGAAAGCAGAACTTGATGAGATTAAACAATTTCATAGCACAAGTGTTTCTCGGACCCACTGATTTGTAGCTGTGAGCCGATAGTAAATCAAGTTTATATATCTGAAAGCCTGCTCAGCAAAGGAGTGCAATTACTGTTTAAGACAGATACTTTTTATTTAATTTTTATCTGGGGTTCATCTCCTTTATTCTCATGCCTGTCAGTGAGGAGTTCACCTTCATAAGTCCTTCTCGCTGGGAGGGGAGAATGCTGGGAGGAGCAGGCCCTCCTGCTATCTCTCCCTCTCAGTGTTTTACGCAGAAATCCAAGCATTTTACCAACAGGAGAAACTGCCTTTCTTCCTCCATCGTCTGTCCTATTGTCTGGTGTGAGTAAGAACAATGTGCCGAGTGTGATATTATTCACACTCATAAAAAGTGACAGTCTGTAATCCTATGGCTCAGCTGAATTTCCAATAACTCGAGCCTGAAGTAATTTGTAAGTATCTGGAAACAGTCACTACTACTAGTTTTAGAGTCGTGGTGTTGTACACACTGCCCAACTGTGGATTCACCGAAATACTATAATTGCATTCATTTGTTGATTTATGAAGCAGCAGAGAAGAGATCAAACTAGTTGCTAATGAGCATATTTATAACCTGTCTGGTGTGTGTGTGTGTGTGTGTGTGTGTGTGTGTTTGTGTGTGTGTGTGTGTGTGGGGGGTGCGTGCGTGAGTTCGTGTGCATGCATTATCACACATGTCATGCTAACCCCAAGAACTCTCATTATTTAGAGTCAAATTAGTTTTCATCCTGCCTGTGATCTCTGCTGACTCCGGAATACAGAAGGTAGAAAAGATTACACTCGTCCCATCAGGACTAAGGCAATCGTGCACTTCACAGAGTCACGCACAGCTAAGCACTGCTAAGTAACATTCACATTTCACTTGTGTGAAGAGCTAATTTCCTTTAAGTTCATGTGTCAGTTTCTACTTTTCTGCTTTATGACTCCTCTTCAAATGTCTG
Organism: Parotocinclus haroldoi; assembly: GCA_034779995.1. NCBI lineage: Eukaryota > Metazoa > Chordata > Actinopteri > Siluriformes > Loricariidae > Parotocinclus > Parotocinclus haroldoi. Next base: position 253,512 of record JAUZST010000877.1, read on the forward strand.
CGAGTATCTAATTGCACAGGAAACATCCCAGACAACCCAGTGTGACAGTCCTACTCACAAAATCTTCAATTATTTAACATGCTGCATACTTAAAAACATTTCTGACATTAGATACAGCCTTTAATAGGTACAGAAAGATCCGCGACATTTCAGGATTTTCAAAAGACTGTGTGTAGTAAGTAGAGAGAGAAAACATAGGGAACTACAGCGGGTGAATTATGAATCTGGAAGCAGTTCCTATGCTTTTAACATTTCAGAATTCTTGATTCATAAATGGTATAAGCATTGTCAACTTTTGGTTAGTTGGCTTTGCTTAAAAACTACTTTTACCATTGTCAATCATCTGAAGCCAGTTTCTTTACTTTAGTATAATGGGAGATGTTAGAATATGTGCAGTGTATATCTGATTTATACAAACCTAATGTACTTTGAATTTTAGTGGCACTTTATCCTTTGAGGAAAGCTGCTATCTGGTTTATATCTACACAGAGTGAAGTATATACATTCTATAGCATTCTGTCCTAAAGTACCCCTGAACATATCATTTATAAACATGTTTAAAACTATAGTGAAATAAATGCCCTTTGTCAAAAATACTAAAATGGTCTAGGAACATTTTTTGACATATTTACCTTGAAATTAACATGGCCAGATACATATACGTAAATATGCATTTAGTAAACGCTGGAAACAAAGTACTGTTGCTGCATTATAACTAAAAGTAAGCTAACTGCTAATAAACCTGCTTGCCTTCAGCATTGTGTCACAAATGGATTCTAGTAATGTATGATCATATCCTATTGTCTGTGACGATGTGACAGATAAGTAGCATACAAAAGTGCTTTAAATAAAACATGAGTAAGTTTGAATGCACGCCAAACTTTTACTAAGTAGTATGCTAAAAGTATGCTTTACATTACAAAGGAATGCCATTTCAGAATAATCATTTTAAACATTATAATAAATCATTTTAATTTCAAAGTAAATAGACATGTAACTCATTTAAAGGGATGTTAGTATATATAGAGTGGGTTAATGAAAACATTCTCACGATTTGATCATCCTCTAAACTAAGTACATAGATTTGTCTGCTGGTTCAATATTGTAGCATTTAGTTAACCATTTTAAAATAATCTTTTTTTTCCTGGCTTCTCAGAAATCTTTTTACAAAACTGACTTAAACAAATAAGTAAATGACTTAACATAAGATGAATTGAAAGTGCTTACAGGCTTGTACTATTTTCATCCATTTATTACAGAAGCACTAGTTCAATGACCATTGTGGACTCCTAGACGTGCATGGTTTTAAAAGGTTGCTATTTAAAATTCAACCTCCAAAAAGTGATTTAAATGTAGTGCTTGTTGATATGGACAATTAACTTCTGGTTGTGCCTAACCTTTGCTTGTCTAACAAAACTCTGCTGAACACTGCTGCTTCGGTAACTGCATGGGCACGCTTAGGGCAAATACCGCTTTGCTTGTGATCATACGATTCATTTGTAAAGCACAAACTCACTGAAGCAGATCTGGCAAATCATTAAAAGAACGCTCAATGCCAGTCACGCCTTACTGTGGCCACCACACATTCTAAAACTTTTTAAAGAAATTGTGGCTGATATTACCTTCAGATTTTCAGTAGTCATTAGCTGTATAACTAATACTTTTTTGTGGATAACAATCAACAGCTATTTCTGTAAAATCTCTTGCATCCCAGAATGAGATTAAGACTCTTCATTAGCTATGTTCTCATCCTATTTCTTTTCCACATCTTATGTAACCTTTGTTTACACTCTATAGTGGGTTTTTAATCCAAAGCACATACTTCGCGTTCTGTAAATAGTTTGCATAAGATGAGTCTTGTGAATCCACATTTATTTTGCTTTGCATCATAAACCTTTCATTGATTTCAATATATTTTTCACCACACCAAATTAGATTCTGCTCAGTAGACTGTTCATTATTTTTCAGTTCACAAGCAATTGTAATTTTATTGAAAATAAATGTCAAAATAACATTTGGTGTTGATTCAATTGCTCACTCAAGTTTGACTTTCTCTGATCTTTGGATCATCAGAGAGCTCTGCAAGTGTAACAAGGAAGAAGAGGAAAGTTTCATGCCCACAGAAAAGAAATATATATATTTTGCTGCAGACCCAAAGAGAAAACATATCAAAAGACATTTTTCTACATGTCTTTTGCAAGCACAAAAAGCCGAAATGGTGTCAAGAGAAAACAAAACAGAAAGCTTGTTTCTTCTAACAATTGCTTTAAGCTACAAAATCCTCTTGAATCCCTAGTCTCCCCTTACTGTCGACTTTCTACCCCCCTCCTTTTTCCATTTTTTTGCTCTCTTGCTTTCCCACTCTGCTTTTTAAAAAGGAACCAGACCCTTCTGTAGGGCCTGATAGGTTGTAGTCTGATGCTTAGCAACAACATTCCTATGCCTTAAGTAGCAGTAAGCCCCTGGCTGAACTCTTTGAAGTGGCTGTCAGGCCACATTTATTTCGTTTTAGCACTTTGTCTACTTGTCCAGATGTATAAGGAGATAAAAAGTTCTGGTGTTTACACTGATCTCTGACCAATCCCAACCCCTGCCCCCATACTCCCATCTCCCTCTTTTCTTTATATATATATAGAAATACGGAAAGTATTCAGACCCCTTTGTTTCATTGCAGCCATTTGCTAAAATAAAAAGGTTCATTTTATTTCTCATTAATGTACGCGCAGCATCCCATCTTGACAGAAAATAAAACAGACGTGGAAATTTATTAAAAAAGAAAAAACTGAAATATCACATGGTCATAAGTATTCAGACCCTTTACTCAGTATTTAGTAGAAGCACCTTTTGAGTCTTCTTGGGAATGATGCAACAAGTTTTTCACTCCTTGATTTGGAGATTCTCTGCCATTCTTCCTTGCAGAGCCTCTTCAGTTCCGTCAGGTTGGATGGTGAACATTGGTATACAGCCATTTTCTGGTCTCTCCAGCTCAATTAGGTTTAGGTCAGGGCTATTTTAGCCCTTTTAAAGGTGAGCTTTTGGCCCAGTCTGAGGTCCTGAGCACTCTGGAAGAGGTTTTTTTCCAGGTTATGTCTGTACTTGGCTGTACTCATCTTTTCTTCAATTGCAACCAGTCGTCCTGTCCCTGCAGCTGAAAAACACCCCCATAGCATGATGCTGCCACCATCATGTTTCACTGTTGGGATT
>JAUZST010000877.1:256815-297232 GCA_034779995.1 Parotocinclus haroldoi
TTGTACTTAACTATTGTAAGTCGCTTTGGATAAAAGCGTCTGCCAAATGCAATGTAATGTAATGTAATGTAATGTAAAAGTGGTAAAGTTGCCAAACACTACCCATGTTACTGTTTTACAGAGCTATATAAAATGTAAACTACAAATAACTACATCTACACACACACATAGAAACTCCTAAGAACATGCAAACTCCTCACTCAGCAGTCGACCCTTTTGTCACGTTACAATGTAGTCATGCTTAGTTCCTCCTTGTAGTCAGCTAAGGTAAAGGGGGGGGGGGCATAATTTAAAATGCATTAATACAGGTATGTCCCCATCTTTGCAAGATATGTTAAATAAACTTTTTTGTACTTTTTTCTTTTTTTACCTAATGACCTTTGTGGTTCCATTAGATGTTCATGCATATTTGTATTTCTTACTGAGTTATATATTCTCACCACACCTCAACCCAGAAACAAATGATCTATATTAACTATGCTTTGTGTACTTTCTTTCCGTTTTTGTATAGACATACCTAACATTTCACCCATGACTTAAGCAATCCTGTCATATTTTGTATTTATAGGATATGCTTATGCTTAAGTAATTCTAGTATTATCTTTCATTTTGTTTGCCTTTTTATCCCTTCTTTTATTCTGTCACACTTTCTCATAATAGATAAGATAATCAGTAATTTTGAGTTTGAGGATCTTGGACAAACATAAACATGGGGTACGTTTTTAAAATTGCGCTGCGACGGTGTGCTGTTATATAAACCATGATATCCATACTTTAGATCCTGTTTATTTATTAAGAATCACTCCTGTATTAAAATACAGTTAACATATGTTGATTTATATACATATGCATCATGTCTGCTAAAGAAAACGGAATATCATTTTGCCTTAAAAAATTCTTGCAGTGTAGGAATTACCCTCTCTCTCTCCACCCTCTCACACACAAGCTACTGTATCTGAAAACCCATCTCAGTCACACAGACCGAAATAAAAGATGAAGGTGGTATGAGACAGTTCTGCTCTCCTAGGCAGAAATCAAAAAAGTGTGGTTTGGAGTTTTTTTTTTAGCCTAATAAACAATAACGAGGCTAAATGTGACAAATGTCAAAATACTGCGGCAATACCACAAACTTGCTAAGCATCTGAAAGTCAGGCAAAAAACATGAGAAGCTGCAGGCGAGGCGTTCAGAGGAGAGGGAAATGTGGACAGATACTCCCAACTTCCATAGTGAAACAGAAACTCCCTGACAAGAAGCTTTTCAGAGAGGCAGGCGATATCCAGGTACCCATATAATATTAGACTACTTAAATTATTTGAACAAAATGCTGTATTTGAACTGTATTTCCTACAGAAAGGGGGTGCTTAAAGAGTAGTAGTGTGCAAGCTCCAGTTAGCCAACTACCTCAATAACTACATTTATTCCATGGAATTCATTTTGCTAGCAAATCTGTCATCTGCAGTGTCCCTAGTGACAACTGATATGATTAGTTCTTTCTGTATTTTCATCAAACAGGAGTGTCTAAACATTTCCTATCAGGGGCCAAATATAGAACAAACAACGTCACATACTCTGTAATAAATAGAATTGGATAATAGAATAATAACGTCCTCTCACATTTAAATACTGTAGTTGCATTTATATGAGGTTTTTCATGTTTTTCTGAGGCAATCGAACAAATCTGGCCAGCAGATGTCACTATGCTGCACAAGTTTAAGATAAACACTGAACTGAAACAATTGGTTCAGAAAATATTGCTAACTGTGTAATAGTAATTTCACTCAGAAATGTAATGAAAGAAGTCATGAAAGTAACTTTTTGTTTGTTTATTAATCAGTAACAAAATCATTTAAACTATAATCCATTACACATCATCTTTCTTTTTCTTTAGAAAAAAATGTTTACTGTACTGTAGCCTTAATTAACCCAGTAGTGAGAAAACATTGTTTTTAATTTAGAACAAATTTTTTTTTCCTGGATTGTATCTCTGCTAAGATCACTGAGAATGTTGTTTGAGATTTTTTTTTTTTACCCAAACAAGCTAAGCGCCCACAGGGGAGCTTCTTTAGCTTTGAGGCCTGCTGTTCACAAAATGGCCTGCTGCATTTTGCTCTTTCACCTTCTTACTCTGAAGTAGATCTATTTAGAGATGATAATCATGAATGAGTCTGTATTTAGCTGCACTTACTGTATTTGTGTTGGGTAAAACACAGAAGAAAGAAGCGATCGTAAGTGTGATGTATAATCCAGCGAAGGACTCATATTTCATTGTGACATTTTCAGCAAGTAGTCCTGCCTCTGCTAGGACTGCTCCCAGTGGGACGAGGCCTTTTGCTGCCATGCTTTTCTCTGCTAATGCCATTATTGTAGATTTCTTCTTTTCCCCAGCTTGTAAATTTCTGCCGCATTATCATAAACTGCCGCGATTACTCAGTGTATAAAGACAATAATGATGGGAGCAGCCAGCATATGCCCATGGCCTGGAGAGCACATATTCACTCCAGTGAACAGCCAAGGAGACTCTTATATACTTAACACTGCAGCGCCTCCACCTGAGCATTGCCAGTACTGCCATTATCAGCAGTAGAGTAGCATTTTGTGTTGGGGCATTTGTCAAGCGTAAGCAAAGGCAAATCAAATGTAATACATGTAAAACAGTAGAATGTGAAAGTATTCTATTCAGCCCAGTTAATTTTAAAAATATGCTCTGCCAATCTGTTTTGTGCTTTTACTGTCATGAACGTGAGAATTACTGTGAGTACGATTCATTGGCGTATTCTTCTTAAGGTATACAGTTATGCTTATTCCAAAGCATATGTTCAGCATTTATCATGGACCTTGATAGAGATTAAATGAGGTAAAATGATGAGTCTATCCCAGTCGTGCTGTTTTTCCATAGCTGCATATGAAACTTTTCACCTCAACTCCCAGTGCTTATAGTTTCAGATTTTAATAGTGCATGTTCCGTGACCACATTATCTCAATTAATGTAATAAGTCATTATTAAATGACCAGTCAAAACATATGCCTTGTAACTGGTTAGCTAAAGAGTGATGTGTATCTTTTAAAAGCAAATAAAGACAAACAGCCATGTGAATGCAAGGCTCTTAACGCCCTGTGTGTTCTCTAAGCCTTGAGAAAGAATGAATTCCTGAAGCCCCCAATGTGAGTGAGCGACCCCATGGCTTGTGATTATGTTTGTGTAAAATCTTAAGAATGCTGATCAAAGTGGGACTCTTGTCCTCCTGGTCTTTAAAGAGCTCAGAAAAAGACCCTGATAACAGCTGGCATTCAAATAGAGTTTTCCTTTAACACTGTTACGCAGGGATTCCCATTGTGAACCAGGCCTCCTTTCTCATTGCGAGGATGCCTCATTGAATAAAGAGAAAGAGAGGAGGGAACGGGGAGGGGGAGAGGAGGAAGGGAGGGAGCTGATTAATTTTCTTCAAGGGCGTGGGTATATGATCAGTGGACTTGGCCAGTGATCGGGTGAGATGTTTTGGGCTGAGGGGGATCTCTGATGTTGACAGCAGGCAACTTTTACGCACTGCATGTGATTGACATGCCTGGCTGCTGGGCTAAGAAGGGGATGCACCATGTCCAGTGGGGCAAAGCCGGCTGCTGCCTGTGGGTGGTGGTGTTAATAATGTGGCAATTGGGAAGATTAATTGTAGACAAGCAGCAGGATTACGAGGGGCTTTGAGGTGGGGAGAGGGCAGTTTGGTGGGGAACGCCTGTGATCTGTCAGGCCCAGAGGAAATTAGTCAGGGCAGACTGAAGCTGACTCTCCAAGTGATGCTTTAGGATATTAAAGCCAAATGGCTGGAGGAGATTGAAACTAGTAACAAGGAAAGTGCTGACATGTTCGAAAGCCGTATCTATCTTCTACAATCCTATGCAAGTGTGCAGAATTAATGACAGCATATTACTGTCCGATTAAAGCTTTATGCCTTTCAAATTGTTTTTCTTCCAATGTCATCTGATCGTTTTGTATATGATCTGTAGCATTGCTTCAGAAGTGTGATCTATATAAACACTGATATGTGGATTGGTAGAGAGATAGCTAGATCTAGTACTTCATTTATCCATGTTTTGACACAGGAGGATATAGGCACACAGTATTGTGTAATACCGAAAGAAAGGCAAAGATCCAATTAAAAACATAGTAATAGTCATAATCATGATACAAAATATAATCCTATAAAACAAAAAGCAAATTTATTTACTTTTTGCTGATCTTGCAGGGCAAGGTCTGAAGCCTTAACCAAAATTCACTGGGAACAAGCAAAATGTTTTTACTCACAAAATTCTGAGTAATCTTTATTCTGAGTAAAAAATTATACAAAAAAATCTCTCCTCTGCTTCTTTGAAATTATTTAAAATGTTTATTTAAATTAGTATGTTTAGATATAATGTCATAAGAAATATAATTTTGAACATATAATTTAATAAGGTTTCACTAGTGCAAATAAAATTGGCGTAGTCACCATCTTACAAGATCAGAAATTATAAGAAAGCTCCTGAATTGAGCATTGTATGCATGTTTGTTTGTCCATAATTAAACTCATCTGTAACTCTCTGGGTGTAGAGAATGAGAGATGAGTTTACTAACACTCAATACCAAGCTTTTTAGGGAGTAGACATTTCATGACACCTGTTGGCTTGTCAGCACATAGAGGTAAGGGAGTGGGAGAGTGAGCGTTACACTGACCTTGAGCTAACCTGGAGTGCCCTTCTTGTAAAGTATAATCAAAGACAGGTTCACCTCCTCTCGCTCCTCCATTCATACAAGCGAATAAAAGCTGCACCCTGAAGAAAGCAGGAACATTTCCTCCAACATTACCTTTCCAACACACTGAGAAAATTTATAGCATTTAGACAATAAGTCATGGCAATGAAGCCACAACCCATGATTTATTTTTTTCTCCTTCCTTTTGACTTCTTTCTTTGTCACTCTCTCTTTTTTTCGGACCATCAGTCTGGACAAATGCTCTTGATTATGACAGATGACTACTTTTCATTTAAGACACAATTAAGATCAATGCATTAATGGCTCAAATGTCAATAATGTAAATATTTTACTGTCTGTACTATATAAAAAATCATCTCAGAGCACAGCACAAAGCAGTACCCATGCACAATGTTTACTGTATAATGTGGTTTCATTTTACTGTTTTTGTCTGATCTTTCTCTAGGATACCAGAGATTCCCCAACCGATGATACTTCCACAACTTACACTCCTCTGCCAAGATCCAGAGATGCAAAGAACCACAAAGGTATAGTACTGTGAGGTCTGTAAGACAGAACGCTGCTGTGTCATGTGAAATTAGGGTGATTTAATGTATGGTTCTAGGTCTCTGTCTCTCTCTCTCTATCTCTCTCTTTCTTTTTTTCTTTCTCTCTCTCTCTCTCTCTTACACACACACACACACACACACAAACACACACACAAACACACACACAAACACACACACACACGCACACACATATACCTTAACAAATACTTATTTGATTTAAAGTTTGCTAATTCTATGGATATCCTTAATACTTTCATTTTGTTTAACTTAATAATTTACTATTAATGTATTGAAAGGTTATAACATTTAACCTATAAATACCACTATTGATCCTGCTTACTATATATGCTCCTGTGTGTAGAATATAGCACAATACTATACTCTTTTCTAATTAAACACAATGTGAATATGCTGACACAATTTGTCAGAAGAAAACCCTGACTATATCTATGTTCATGCACTGCAATTCTACTATAGCCCCACTTTCGTGGCAAGTCATTTTTGCCTTTGCCTTGATAAGTTGCCGTTAAAAGATTTCTATTGATGTTGAATTCAGGTGTGTTACTGTGTTATGCATAGTGCTGCATGATAAAATATAAAGTTAAGAAGTGGTTATAGAACATTTGTTTAATTCCTCTAATTACAGCAGTTAGGCTCTCAAACTTGCAAGAATAGCAAGAATATTTTGTGTTTATGTGATTGTGCAAATAACATTCTAACACATTAGGATTGAATTATACTTTTAATTTATACTTGCTTTTCAGGAGCAAATATTAATTTATTTGTTGAAAATCATCACCTTCTACTTTAGTGATGTTTTTCATCTTAACACATTTGGATTGGATAATGAAATCTCATGATGTTTCTAACGACATCTCATGCAGCCAAGTAATTCCATCAAGCAAAATAAAATCCTTAAATCAGGTGCATAAAAACTGAACAAATCCAGCTGAATGTGGCAGATGATTTACTGTTGTTAGTAGATTTACAGGTACAGCGCAGTTGGTCTGGAACTGAAGCAGAGCTTTTGACATGTTGAACTTTGGGGAAAGCATGATTTTTCTTATGCAGGAAGCATTTATCATGCTCTTTTGTCCATGCAATGCACAGTGCTGTGTTTTCACGGTGCGGGCATAGTGCTGCCACTGTTGCTTTCATCTGAGGTCAGGAGAGAGCCACTCCACCCCCCACCAAGGACAGATCTATTTCACAAAGACTGACCCTCACCTCTCAAGTGATGTAGAGGAAGACCCAGTGCTTTGTCAAAATCATGTTCCTTGAGAATAGTCCATTAAAAGGTGAGCAGAGCTGACATATGAAATATTTTTTCTCCCTCTTAGATTTTGCTGTGCTGACACTCTCCATTCGTTATTTTTACGATACTGTACTGCAGCGTTAGATAACGCGAGCCCTCAACTTTGGCCTTCGCCTCCTTTTATTCCTCTGCTGTTATCACGCCATTTTTATTTATCTTGACTTATTGCCTATTCTATTTGCTTAATGCATCAGGTCCAATACCGTAACTCTTTATTTGAACTCACCTTTGGCTGTACCTTGAAAAAGGCTTTAATAGAACAGCCATGACACGAAAAGATGCAGTTCACCTCCAGGACGAGTTAGGAGGAAAGCATATTTGTATGCATTGACAATAACTCACTACCTACTAGTGGACAGTCACTTGATGCAATTATGCAGTTATTTATCGGCCCCATCTGTATAGGAAGGAATAACAATAGTGCCTATGCTTTGGCTAAAGGTGTGTTGCCAGTCCTGTCAGAGCTTTTGTATGTTACATACTGTGTTGTTCTGGCCAGGAGAATTGGTGGCACATGTGACAGCAGGCTGTCTCGACCATAACGCATCTCTGCCTTTTCTCAATATTGCTACAATTAATGTCACCTGTGCCAAGCCCTCCAGAGCCTATGTGCCATGGGTAATCAGGGCAGCCATGAGATCTCTAGATGGGGAAAACAAGGAATTTTTGTGTACTGGTCAGGTTGACACACAGGGGGAAGTCTTGGCTTTGGGATATGCGGCTCTTGTCTGTTGTGTTTGCTGAGGATTGGAGACTGGACATGCAGCAAAGGGACAAGAGAGGCTTAGTGGAGACAGGAAGGTGACTGAGCAAAATAGAGGCAGGATGAAGCCAAGTAGTGGGGCAGGTGTGACACAGAGAGGATGTCAAGGCCTGGAGCCTGGAAGCATGGCCGTAAGAAAGCAGCACTGCTGTCAGCTCCAACCAGCTTTAAACTGTCTCCAAAAGCCAAGTTTCTCTGCATCTTAAATACCTCTTGAAAACAATTGTCACATGAGAAATAGAAATTAAACATCTTAAAGTTAGACACTTACAGAAAGGCATATGACTACACTTAAAATACCACATAGAAAATACCATTGCTCTCTGATTACACATTTAAGCTGTGAACAGAATCACAGTTTTAACTACTTACAGGGATTTCCATGAGAGAGGCAAATAAGATATCAATTTATATCATTTTAATGCTAAGTAGCAATTACACCCTTTGCCGTATGCTTATGTAATAGATGCTTCTGTAGAACCCTCACCACTGGAAATGTATTATGCATTTGTGTGTCCTCTAGATAGCAAGTATAGCAATAGTCATTCACCAGTAAAGGAAACTGTACTGCTACATATTTTAGGTGCAGTTCATGTAAATATTATTGAATACTATTTGTGAGTCGTATGTAACTCTGTTGTATGTCTTTAAATGGACACAACTGTTCAAACCTCTGGAGACAGGAAGACCTAAATGTGAAAATACAAATGAAAGTCACTTATGAAGATGCTACACTTTTTTTCCACACCGAAGTTTGCCTTCATTATAGTACAGATGATTTTCAAGTCCTGGCATATTCAAGCTGTTCTGCAATTGCATCGCATCAAATGAACAAACATCTGGGACTGTTCAAAGCACTCCATTAGAACATTCCATTTTTGGCCAAAAAAGTAAAAATGATGACAAATTGGCTGTCGTTGAGGCTGGGAGAGGCCAGATGATGGAGCTGTGGGTGCTAAGCACTGACTTTTAAAGCTCAGCAGGACAGGAGGAGATTTACACCTGCTGCTTGTACCCCTATCCTCCATTAACTTGCATCTGGCAATTGTGCATTGCTCATTTACCAAGGCCTAGGTCTGCTGTTATTGAGCTTAAAATGTTTAATGTCTGGCAGACCATCACAGACAAAGATATTTACGCTAGTGCCTTGGTGTAATTGAACACATTAAGGTTTTTTTTTTTTTTAATCAAAGCCTTAAGGGTATGTAGTAGTCATCAGCTTTAGCAGAACTGCCTTTTAGTTTAGCTAAAACCTCTAACCTGTTTACTATTAGTAAGTAGCCTATTGTTCATGGACATTAAACATTGCACACCTGTATTATATATAATTACTGACTTACTACTTAATTTATTTTATTTTATTTTAGATGTCTTTCATTTGGACAGGTTAGTCGCTAATACCAGATTGTAGCATTTCCAAAAGTGACTTTCATTTGTAATTTCACATTAAGGACTTACGATTTTCATTAAAGTAGCCCAGAAAGACTGTGTGACTATGAAAATGTCTGGTCAATTTCAGTCAACCTTTTATTTCAGAGAACACAATGCAGACATTAAGCAGAACATAAATGTAAATGTATTCCATTTGTGTATTTATGTCTACTATATTCATAAATATCAGTTGTATACACATACAATCACTAAATTTATTAACAGGAAATTTTTGTTCATAAAGTATGCCTCATGTAGACAGTTCAGAAGGCAACAGAGATTCGCTTTTTTCATTTGCTGTTTTTGATGTTTGCGTAAATTTAACTTAGCTTATATTAATGAGACAACCTGAAGTCCTTTCTATTGACTTTCTAGCATCATAAACTGTCCTACTGAATCTCTTAATTCTGCCACTAGTGTATTCTTAAATGTTTGTTTCTTGTTCTTATATGGCCTGCAATTTTAAAGCTGGCATATCTGTTTCACTGCTTTGCAAAACTGGTCTTTTAAGAGGGGGTGTGACAAGGGAGTATGACTTTAGTTCTCGACTTCAGCACAAAAGGATTCACCATGCAAAACTTGAGTACATTATCTAGTATACAACTATTACAAATCTACTGTTAATATTTGTAGTTGTAGCCTATTTATACACAAAAAACTAATGTGTCATAAAAGAATGCTTTAAGAAGAGCAAGTAAGTTTAAGAGTAGTCAGGTATGTCAACATATGATATGTAATTAATAGAAGTGTCACAAGACAACTGGATAGGACCCTTGCACATAGTGATATTGGCCTCGCCCCCTAGGAGCACTAGAGGTAAAACCAGCCTATTTGGATGTTCCACACATAATGCACACACATAATGATACCATGTACGACCAGAAATTTATATAAAGAAATGTTAATGCTGACTTGAATAGTTTAAAAAATGCCAGGCGCAGTTAATTAGGAATAAGTGTAGTCGGATAACACTAAATGTGTTACCACATGGCTGCACCATGACCTCTGGGCAATGTAGATCACAGCAAAGCATGTGAGAGTTTCCTTACTTTTATTTTGACCTGACCTTGCAGGAAGCAGTTTTTTAATCCTTCCCTCTCTGTATTCAGCCTCTGATCACATCTGCTGTACTTCTTTACCTATAAACATTCCTTTGTCTAATTAAAAATAGTAGTTGTTGATTGCTGTAATTAAATTCACTTTATAGGCGTACTATGTGTGGACGAGGGAGAGAAACTAATGCTTGTAAAAATGCTTGTAATGCTTGTACCATGTTATTGCATTATAGGCTGGAATTACATGGTACACTGGAGCAATTTGGAAGTGAACTTGGAATGGGAGAAAACACAGACGCTCCAACTTGTAATAAGCTGCTCCCTTCTCTTGCGCTCACATGCTTTGATTCCCAGGACTACCTGTTTAGCCTGCCTCTGAGAGCCTCTGCCACCATCTGGTAGTGCCTATGTAAACTGCTGGCTCTCTGACAAAAAATAACATTGAAATCTTCATGTATTTGGGCATATTTAGATGAAAACGTATTTAGTGCCAACAAAAGCTTTGGATATTTGAATATGTAGACTATTTAAAGAGGGTTTTTTTATTAATCAGAAGTTGAGGAAAATTCAAGAGTTGTGGTTCTTGGCCATTGTATGCCGTAGTATTATGAAGAAATCTAATTCAATATGTTTTCTGTTATTCCATTTGACATGGATATTTATTATTAGCTGTGAATTTCCATGTAATACTTGAATCAAATTGAAATTGAAAAACATTTAGTTTAGTTTAGTTTTTTTCTGATCTGTTACACTATAGTTTCAGCTGAAACACAGTGAACACCCAGTTGTATTTACCAAGGGACATGAAATAAAAGTCCCTGACCAAACCAGCACATAGTTTGAGTATTGAGATTTAAATAATAGGGTGTAAAAGACTACTATCTTATCATCCTGGCGATGTGTAAATAATGTTTTTAATTCATTTTGATTAATGACACCCGGTTTTAGATTTGATATCTAACTTAAATCACCTTCTTAGCATAGCAGTTTCCTTTTATAAAGCCATGTTGAGTTGATTAGTAAGTCACTATAACTGTGGCAAGGGTTAAGGGACTGTAGTGTTAGACTTTGCATAAAGTGCTCATTTAATAACATTCTATGTCATGCCTGAAATGAGCGATGCTTTTAAGCTTTGTTTCATTTTTTAAGCCTTAATGATGGTGAGAACATATGTTATTCGTTTAGCAATTTGGGTGAAAGAAAGGTGTCGGCAGACAATTTAAGCCCAAGTGTTTTCCAGTTAATGCGCTGATGAGGTGTTTAGGTTCTAATGATGTTTTTTCACTGACTAAAATTTACGTGTAAAATACACCTATAATTATAACTTTAGGAAAATAACGAGCGCTCATAAAATTTAAAAACCTTCACTATAGTTTATTTTATTAAACTGATTTACATAGTGTTCGTCTTAGATTCAGTGCCAAAAAAGTATAGACGGAGTGGAGGAATGCAGACTTTGTCATTTGGTATAGTTCACAGACATCTGCTTTAAATATTACAAGTGGTCTGCATTTCTGAATAATTATTTGTAAAGGATTAGAAGCCATCTGTAATAGACAGTTGCTTTAAATTGAGTCACAACAGGCATGTATGCTTTCGTAGTTCCTTCTAGTGGGCTGTTATGGCCCTCTTTTTATATCAAGGCAAACTTTTGTTTCCTTAGTCAGAATGAGACGATATCATGTGATTCATGTTAAGGGATTTGTTGGGCCTCCCTTCACTGCTCTGGCACAAGCGTATGAATATCCATTAGTCAAAAGATGGAGATTAATGGCAGGGATGGGAGAAAAGCCAGGGACATCCTGGCCATTCCTCACTAACCATCAGAAAGAGAGAGAAATGAGTGAAAGGAAAGCAGGAATATGTGGAATCAAGTGCTTTGGTCCCTGAGATTACAGTATACCTTTTTTCTTTTTAGAACAGAGATTAAAACAGCAGGACAGACTTAACTTCCCAGGGAAGCTTTAACTACTGAACTCTGCTTTGAGATGCTTTCAGTTTCCTTGCTGTCATTATGTGTAAAGAATGCCACTAGATTTATTGAATAATTCTGTTTGTGTCAGTTTTGAGGATGTGTTACTGACACACTGCTCTCGCTCCTTCTCTTCTCTCTTGCACTTCTGTTTGATGTAGTAGAATGAGTCTCTAAAGACTGAGCTGTGAGAGGCTTTAGGAACTTTTCAAGCTCATGCTGACAAGATTGTTGTAAAATAAAAGTCAAAGTAATTATGATTATGTTTTTTACTCTGGGTAGTCTTAAATGGGAAAACATCATAGCTTAAACTATTGTTATTATTATTAATAATAATAATAATATTAGGGTGGCATGGCTGCACAGTGGTTAGTGCTGTCTCCTCACAGCTCCAGAGATCCCCTTTTCCTCTAACTTTACAAAGACGTGTTAGGTTCACATGTTCTCAGGTTGTGTCAGGTCTCTAAAGTTGTGTGTGTGTGTGTGTGTGTGTGTGTGTGTGTGTGTGTTTATGTGCCCAGCAATGGTTTCCTAACTTACACTTTAAGTTAAATTGCATTCCTCCCAAAAGAAGTATGGGGTATTGTAATCAAGAAACCTGCTATCTGAACTATTAACCTGCTAGAACAGATTGTAATCAGGAAATTGCTGAAGTATATCCAATCTGAATTGCTTCTCGCCTCTGCCTACAACTCAGCATTTGTTTTATTCAGTAGTTAATTATGAGGTTGTTGTTGTTTATTTTGTACTGTATCTTATTCACTATAAGAAAGTAAAGAACAAGCACGCTCTCATTAACTATGATCTTAGAGCTGTGAAGTCCTGCCCAGTCTGTAGATAAGATTATAAAGACTGTGCTACTATGTGCAACTATATTATGCCCACATCATTAAAAGTAAGAAATTGTCTTTTTAATGTACATGAACCAGAAAGGAAGTGTTATTGTTCCAGCTGATTTGCATAAAGGGGTATTTTAAGTGTTTTAAACACAGTGGCTGCTGAAGATATGTGAACTCATATAATTATTGTATATTATTTACAATACCCATTACCTGTTCTAAAATCTGCTTGGCTAAGGCCGTTGTGAAACTTTCAGTATGAGCATACCTGTATTTGTCTCACAACACCTGAATTTAATATTAATGTGCCAGGAATTTAAACAGGTAAAACATAATAATAGTAAATTAAAATAATATGAAGAATAATTATTTATTAATTAATATATGTATTTATTCAAGACTGTTACATAAAAATCTTGCACACACAATCTTTTCTTGTACTACCTTAAGCTTTGATTACAGTACACATTCACCATGGCATTATTCTGACAACCTTATGCAATGCCACAACACTTATTTCCATCCAGCTCTGCCGAGATGTTGCATGTATGATAGGAGAGCTGAATACTCCATAAAGTCTTCTCTAGCACATCCCCAAGAACTTCACTGGAGTTAAGGGCAATTTTGAAAGACTTTAAAATGTGAGTCCTCTTCTGGAATTCAATTCACAATTGGGCACTACAAAATTAGGGTGGTTCCTCATGCACTCAGAACCACTCTTAAAAATTGAGACTAATTAAACTTGGTATTGTGTGGGAATATGCCAACGCCATCTGGGAGGAAAACAATACACTGAGGGCTTACCTGGTAATTCAGTGCATTCAGATACTCAGCTGACAAAATATTGCTGATCCTACACTTGACCGACTGAAGCAACTCCAGATCATTGTGTGTGATGGGTACATCACTTCATGTGCTTCCCTCCTTGCTCTGACCTGCCCATCACTCTGGTACAGGGTAATCTGGTTTTATCAGACCACATGACTTTTAAACATGATTTCCAATATCCAATCTTTATGCTCCCTAGCTAAACAAAACCCTTTTTTCCAATGGTACTCACTAATGACTAATACTGCATTGTTGTATTGCAAATCCTTTTCAACTTATATTTAGTTGAATAAACTACAAAGACAAGATATTTAATGTTCAAACGGATAAACTTTATTGTTTTTTGAAAACACTCATTTTTAATTTGATGCCTACGACACATTACAAAAGAGTTGGGATGGGGGCATGTTTACCACTGTGTTACATCACCTTTCATTTTAACAACACTAAATAAGCGTTTGGGAACTGAGGACACTAATTGTTGTTGCTTTGTAGGTTAAGTTCTTTCCCATTTTTGCTTGATGTACAACTTCAGTTGCTCAACATTCTGGGCTCTCCGTTGTCGAATTTTGAACTTTATAATGCACCACACAGTTTCAATGGAAGACAGCAGATTCTATGAATCTTTTGATGATATCATGGACTGCAGATGATGAAATCCCTAAATTCCTTGCAATTCCACAATGAGAAATGTTGTTCTTAAACTGTTGGACTTTTTGCTCATGCAGTTGTTCACAAAGTGGTGAACCTCGTAGCATCCTTGATTGTGAACAACTGAGCCTTTTGATATTGCTGCCTTTATACCCTATCTTGACCCTCAGATGTGAAATGTTCCAAACAGCTGTTTTTTTAAGCATTCCTCAACTTCCCCAGTTTTGTTTTGGCCCTGTCCCAACTTCTTTGTAACGTGTTTCAGGCATCACATTCCAAATTAGTGAATATTTGAAAAAAAAAAGCCAATAGAATATATCTGTTTGAACATTAAATATCTTGTCTTTGAAGTGTTTTCAGTTGAATATGGGTTGAGAAGGTTTTGTAAACCATTGTATTCTGTTTTTATATATGTTTTACACAACGTCCCAACTTCATTGGAACTGGGGTTGTACATGAACATAATGTATTGCCAGTGTGCTTTACAGTTACAGTAAAATACTTGAGATACCTGGGAGAT
Organism: Parotocinclus haroldoi; assembly: GCA_034779995.1. Classification (NCBI taxonomy): domain Eukaryota; kingdom Metazoa; phylum Chordata; class Actinopteri; order Siluriformes; family Loricariidae; genus Parotocinclus; species Parotocinclus haroldoi. The sequence goes on from JAUZST010000877.1 coordinate 271,486, forward strand.
TGGTCTACTTACCAGCATTGCTGGCCCATCGAAGCTGACTGACAGAGAGTGTATCATGCAAGTGGAAACCACTTGCTCATTTTCTAATCAGCTTGGAAAGTGATTACTTATGCAGTCAAAGCATTATTCATATTGTTGAGTGATTTGTGACGTGCGCTTGGGACATCTGAGATGCAGGCTTATATTTCCTGTGTGCATTTAGTCATGCCAGGACTTTAGCACAGGTTAATGTGGTTTTCATAGTTTTTAAACTCAGAACTTTATCATTGTAATTTATGAGGAAACAGGCAGGCCAGATGGTTTGGATATTTTACAGTGCAATTGATGCTGGCTCCTTCACTTTCCCCTGAGTTTTCGAGTTGATATGGATGGCCCCGCTCATGTCAAAAGGTTCTCAGTTCACTCCGATGCTAAGACATAATCCTGGCAGATGTTGAGCAACTTGTCATTCTGAAGTCGAAACCGGTCTGTTCACAATGAGCCCTGATTACATTATAATGATCATGTGATGGAGCCAGTAGAAATGTTTATTAAGATAAATGTGCTTGCAGGACGACAACAAACATGCCAGATAGTCATAATTCAGAACCATGGAAGCTACACACTGGAAATATTTATGATTCATGCTTATTCAGGGTTTTCCTTGAATCCACAATTAAATTACAAATGAAAGTAATTAATTTTGTAACAAGCTCCATCATTCCAATTTATTTATGGATGATGTGCATATTTGGCATGTTAATTACATAAACCTGATGAAAAGATGTGCTGAGAAAGAAAATAGTTTCTTGGAATTGATACTGTTCACATGGGCCTCAGATGCATTTGTGATTTCAGCACATTAGACTAATTAACATGGCACCTGTAAATTGTACACCATTAATCACCATGGCCTAGCAGGACTGCAGGACAACAGCCCACTCTATTGTTGTCTAAATCCATAAGTGACATATCACTCTCATTGCTGTTCCCCCCTCCTCTAGATTCTCTATCCATTGTCACATAATCTGTGGACAGAAGTCATTGTGGTGGAAGAGACAAAGCTCATCTGTCAATTATTGCAAGGTCCATTGGGCTGTTGTCTAAACAGTTTTCTTGTTCACTGATAAATCCACCGATTTTTTGACACTGCCTCTAGTTTTTCATAGAATCACGGCATGCTGATGTTGAACACATAACACTGCATGAGGGTGAGCATAGCTCAAGTTAATGTCATAGCACATCAGTTATTCAGTTCAAGTAAGATGTGTGGATGTGTAGAATTCACTGTCATAAACTATAAAAAGGTGGAACACATCAGTTGAATTTAAATGGTGAGACTATAACATGTATGTGATGGCTCAGTTAAAAATAAATGTTTCATTTGGTGGTGGTGTGTTGTTCTGGTTTATAATAGAGTGCACAGTAAGTAAGCATTGTGTTTTTAACCCTAGCAGCGCTGCTGTCTGATCCAGTCATACCAGCACAACACACACTGAGAATTATCTACCATGTCTGTTAGATGCATACATCCCTTTACTGAAGCTGTAGTTATTTGGGCTGGTCAATGCAAAGCTGTTTTACATGGTAACACATCTTGATATTTTATTTTTGTTAACTGTAAATTTTGTAAATAAATTGTAAGACTTACTGCTGTTGGGTAATTCAAGCTTGAGAAGTTAAGCTCTCTTTAGTGTGATTTACTGTGAATTACCAACAAATCATCAATCAAAAGAATCCAATACAGGGTGCTAAAAACAAAAAAACACACTGTCCAATAATCACCGAGGTGCCTTTTGCTATTGAAAATGCACCTGCCAACACTACATTCACTGCCAGTGAAGCCTGGGTATCAAGGCATGGATCAATATGGCATTCAATACAACTATATCGTCTGATTAACTTAAACCTTCACCCTATTTAAAACAGCAGTCTCACAAGCACTGAGATATACACTGCTCACAATAATTAGGGGATATTTAAAAATGACATATCCAAAATTAAATATCCCCTAAATTTTGTGAGCAGTGTATGGCCATTTCACTGACACTTTGGTAAACACTGCATTAATGGAAACCATGCTTCCAGTATAGAGTTAAATCACTTCTGATTCACTAAGTTCAAAACAATGTATTAAAGCATGTTTTATTGAGATATTTCATTAAAAAGATAAGCACTGTAGAGAACATATATATTAGAAACATATATAGAAGGGACCTGTATATGACCTTTATTGTACTGATGCACTATTGTTGTTTATTTTATATATTTATCAACTTCAATGCCTTGTCAGGCCCCTAATACAGTTCCTGAACTTAAATTCTGTAACCCTTTAATCATCTCAGAGTTTTGTGCTTATCCTCAGTAGGGCATCAATAAGATCCCTAATATTTAAGAATGGATATTAAAAAGAAAAGTTAAAGGAATTTGGGCAAGACAAGATATAGAAGCTGCAGTACTCTCTAGCAGAATAATTCATAGACTGGTAATTTTGCTGGTATGGAAATAGTTGTGCATTGTTCCACTGTCCAGCCTTGCTTACACAAACCTGACCTGCATGCAAGATTTAAAAGAAAACCTTATCTACTGTCTCATACCCAAAGTTAGTGCCTAAAAATATTGCCACACAACTCATAAAACTCTGCATTCTGAAATCAAGTGCTGCAATCCATAGAAACAAAGACACTGTTTCTATCATGTTCTCTGATTGTTTGGAGAAAGAAAATCAATTAATTCAATCCTTTCAAACTGTTAAGCACTGAAGTTGCTTTATTATACTTTTAGGGAATTATGGCTAGAGGAAATAATCAATTCTACTGAAAATCAACATATCCCGAAAGTCGGTTTTCCACAGTGAAAAGTAAAGCTAAAAAAGGCTGTATGTTACAACAAGACAATGATCCAAAACCTGTTCCAAATCATTCTGTAACTTCTAAGGATGAAGCTTTGTAATTTGTGTAGTTGCGTAGACAGATAAATCTTAAAATACTTTAAAAATGTTTAACAATTGGGTCAATTGGTCTTTCTAAAGTGTCTGTGTATGCGTGCTGGCTGGGAATCCAACTGTGGATATCCAGAACTGTGAGGATCAGTGCTAAGATTAGTGTCATTGAGCCGTCCTCCCAACATTTCATTTTTTCCATTATGCTAAAATCAGCAAATAAACATACATAGTTTTGTTCAAATAAACACAAAGGTTTTGGCAACTGATTTAAATTTTGGAAATAAACAGATAAGAAGTAATCTTATGTTATAAGTACCTCTCTGATATGTCTGAATAATTTTCTGTCATCAATGACAAAGAGCAGGTTTTAACATCATCCTAATGTAACTGGACACATTATTTCACCATCATCAATTGATTGTGATATCATTTTAGAAATGTTTTGTTGCTGACTAAGTAATCGAGGCCAGACGCTGAAATTAATTCCAGATTTCAGCTATTTGAATGAGTATTCTTCTTATTTCCCCAGCAAATCTTGCCTCTTTCACATTTGCATCATGTTTTAGCATTTAGCTTCAAGTCACCTAGCAAAACAAACATGTCAGTATCAAATTTCACTGTAACTTATTGGAGCTGAAGTATTTTCTGATTCTGCTCCTCTCTTATTAAATAAACAAGTTATATATGTGGTCAAAATTGCTTACCTTTATATTGTATCTCAGTTTAAAAAATGATATGCTTGTGCTTTTTTCCATTTCTTATCCTGCTAATTAAATTTTCATGGAGACGGTTGTGAAAATTAACAGCATCATCTTTTTATGGATTCATTTCTACACTGTCATTTCTTAAATGTGGACAGATGAAAGAGATTATGGTACAGGGAATAAAAATGTGCAGTAATGGAACATTTCTGAAGGCCTGAAATCGTTGTAAATAGGTTTGCCATGTGAGAAATGCTCAAATATGCCTCTTTGCTTGGCACCATTAAATCTGTGCTAACAACCATCCCTTGTCGAAATTGTATTACTGCCACCAAACTATTTGACCATTGGGCACAGCCTGATACACTACTGCAGTCCCATTGATTCAGGGGGAATGGCAAATAAAAGATGAAAATTCACTTTAGCTCAGTGAAAAAGTAAAGCCAGTGACCCAGATGCACTGTTCTTTGCTTTCATACTTGCCACTAGGCAAGCATCTAATGTACATCTAAAGTAGCTGCATTGAAGCAATGACTGTCATTTCTGTGTTATATGCAGTAACTGTAATAATTGGCCAAGTGCATGGATCCTAGCATGAGGGATAAAGTGAACAAAAAGTATGAAGATTCTGAACAAAGGTCAGGAAATGTTAAACATAAAACATCCCATAGATAGAGGATTATTGCATGGGAATGCTGAAACAGAGGCACATATACAACCAATGCTGACATAAGAACCATCTAACTACTGGAGGAAATTAATGGCCAGTGTTTAGAATTTTGTCAAGACAGGCCACATCATATTTTCTTGCATACCAGAGAGTGTGGGAGTCGTATAGCATATGACAGCTATATCCTTTAATAAGACATACTAATGTAAAGCTGACTTAATGTTAGATTGGATAATGCTCTGGTTTTTAGGCTTTCTGTTGGAAAAAGATCACCTTGGGAAAGAGGTGCAGGTACAGCTTACAGGTGGGCAGTGGATCTGGTACTACACTAGTAAGACATATCTTGAATCTGCTGAACTTTTAATTTGTTTTAGGTTAGAAATCCCTGTACTTTCTTTCCCATGGAACTAAGAGAACTGGGTTTGCAATTCCATCCTCTGCCCTTTATTTCCTCAGCACACAGCCAAGTGCATAATGTGCTGTTCTGTAACATGTATGATTATAATTAGCTTTGTCATGTCCAAGCCCCTACAACCCCCATGCAGATAATATGATAATATGTCTTCATAACCAACTGACCTTACACGCTCAATATTTCTCCCCTTATGAAGATTACATGTCAATAAAGTAATTGAGTCCTGGGCTGTAAGGCAAGTGAAGATTTAGGTTATTGGACTTTTCGGGGCAGTGATGTATGACCGTTATTATTCCACCTGTCAGGGGATGTGCAGGAAGCTGACAATGGTCCAAGCTTGTCAGAAGACAGAGAAGGGAATCAGGCAGAGAAGGGGGTGCTGAGTTCTTCAGTTAGTGTTATGCTGTTAATCAACTTCTTCCTCCTGAACCTGTTCCTGCTGCATATGAAAGCTAGATGAGTCACATTAATTAGAGGAGGGAGATATACAGTAAATGTATCCATTAGCAAGAGGGCAAAGTCACTGGGTATTAAAGAGAGCCAACAATTATGAACAGTCATGGACTTGCCTTTGCAAACAGCTGTATGGGAACATCCATTATGATTCATTGGGATATTAATTTACTCCAGTCCTCTGTTAGAGTGGAAGGATTCTGTCTCTGCAGAGCAAGTGCCTTCAGTAATTACCACTCATAGCATTTCCACATGGACTCACCTGGTGTCATTTTAGCATCATTCAAGAGGTTGTATTGCAAATTGGTTTTAAATACATTATAAATATAAATAAATATAAGTTATATATATATATATATATATTATATTTATATTATATTTATATATTATTATTATATTTATATTTCCCCCAAAAGTATATATTGTGCTTAAAATGTGAAATGTAAAACTTTTGTAGTGAATATTCATTCTACCGTTTAGAATTAAATAAATTATTACATATACAAATATATTAATATAGAAAAAAAGATAAATAGTAATAAAATAAAATAAAATACATGAATAGTTACCCTGGTTCTGTCCCATTTTCTAATTCATGCCAGTAGACTACTTTATATATAAGTGTGAGTGAGTGAATGTGAAAGTATGACGCCAACTGATGAACTAGAACAATGTCTTCAGTCTATGCCCAGTGTTTACTATGATCCTTACCTGATTTATGTGTTTCTTTGTTTTTCACTTAGCTTTTATATTTCACTTGACTTCAGTGCCAGAAAAGGTCTTGTCTAAGGATTGGAAAGCTTTTAAAAATAGGTTCTCTGTAACTAATGAATGTGTGAGAAGAGGGAGCATCCCGTACTTATTAAGAGGATATTTTACCCGTTTTCATTAGGGCTGGAGGTCGATCTAGTCTTGTCAGATGAGTCTTCAGTCTGAGTGATGTCTCTGCTCTGTCATAGTTACATGAGCCTCGTGGCCATGCAGCAACTCATTGCATCTACTCAGAGCACAGCCTCATACTACATATCCACAGCCCTTGTTCTTTTCTTTCCATCCCCTCTCTCCCTGTTCTCTGTCAGAATGTCATGTCGAATCACTGTAGAGTAGCGAGCTGCAGAGCCCCAGGTATCAGTCCAACAAGCCTCAGATGCAGTGGCGAAATGAATATAATAATGGGCTCAGTAAAATAGCACAGGACACTTAGCACAGACAGGAAAAGGAGTAATATGTAAGTGTGTTGTGTGTGTGTGTGTGAGAGAGAGAGAGAATGGATGTGTGTATGTGTCTGTCTCACTGTCTCATTCCTCTCCAGGGGATCCGGAGAGCAGATGCATGTCCCACAGTGAGGCAGGTGCAGTTTGTCTCCTTGGAGGTGTAGGTGACAGAGAGGCTGTCAGATTGGTATTGATATGTGTCACTCTGCGGTGTGTTTGGTGCTTTATTTAAGCTAGCAAGGAGGCCATGCACTCATCTGGTAATTGATGTTTTGCTTTAGGCTGGATTAGACTGTTGCAGCTGTTAGTGTATTAACTGGTCTTCTATTTATGTGGTTATGGTTTCTGCTATGGTCTTGGGTTTCGAATGACTCAATATGTATATATATACACCTGATTAACCATTCCAGCCTACTTTCTATTTGTCTGTCTACTTGTTTGCCTGCCTGTCCATCTACTGAGCTTCCAGCCTACCTTCTGCCTGCCTGTCTGCAGTTATGCTAAAAAGTAAATTTCTGCATAGTTATGACAGCATCAGTTCCCAGGTAAACAAATGAGACAAACATTTAATGTGGCCATTTGTTTATTGAGACAAATTCCATATTATACTGCTCACAAACATTAGGGAACATTTCATTTCCCATAATGAAATATCCAGTAATTTTTGGAGCAGTATATGCAGTATATTTGTGTGACAAAATTATGTGAACCTCTAGAATAACATTAATGTGATGTGTTTTCAATGAATGGGATGACAGTTTGGATGTCCTGTTGTTGTATTTTAAGAAGTGGTATTTATCAAAGTCTGATTTTCACTACACACCTGTGGAACTGTATTATGGCACAGACAAAAGAGAATCAAATGTAAAAATTTAAATGTCAGAACAACTGTCTGTCAACTGAATCTCAAGAGAGTATGAGTCATGCTGCAATAATGCTGTCAAATAATATCTAAAGAAGATAAGTTGATGTTTTGAAAATCCTAAAGTCCTAACTTTAATCAATTAGAAACATGGTGGATGGACCTAAAGCAAGCACTTGCTATTACATTATATTACATTACGACACTTAGCAGAACGACTGAAACTGATACAATATCATAATTCAAACAGTTGTGCGTTAAGGAGGACCCAACAGTGGCAGGTGATTCCAAAACATTCTGGTTCACGGTCTAGTACCTTAACTGGGCTAGGCCACCACACCCAAATGTTCCTAACAGTGCCTGATGTGAGGAACCCACCATCATTGCAGGATTTAAGAGGTTCTGTATGAGAACCACTGTATGAGCTAACATTCCTCCAAGTGTAAGTGCAGAACTGATGAAAAGTTACTGGAAACAGTTAGCTGCAGGTGTTTATGCAGAAGCTGGTCACACTAGATTAAAAAATAAAACACCCAGATAGAAACCTTGATGCAAAACTGGCTTGTTTTAAAACAAATTTCCTTATGCTAAGCTCCTGGAACCAGTGGAAGCAGAGACAGTGGTATGTACTGGGGCTTTAATTATCTATTTATCTATTTATCTACTTTTAGGACATATGTTTTGCAGATATACTATTTACTGAAAGATTTAAATAGCTTAATAACTAAATGCATAATGCTTTTTTGCTTAAACATGGTGAGGTAACAGACTGTTTTTGTCTTTCATGAGATTTTTCCTAGAGCAAAGTGATTTGGGGAATGGTCACTTCCTCTTACAGTCAAATGACCATTGTGATGTGTTGACATGGCTGTTTCACTATTCACTTATATGGTTTGGTGGCTTACATGCACTTACATGATTCGTTTTGATGTTAATCCCAAATGACATTCACTGTGGAAATGTTTTGCTCATTGATGCATGAAGTCAATCCCATCCATCACTATTAGATTTAGTACCATGACAGATCCTGAATCATTGATTGTTTTTATCTCACAGTAATTGCTTCAATGAAATTAATAAATCTTGCATAACTTTATAATATGATACTAAAGCCTAGTTCTGAACTAAAGCCTTAGTTCACCCTGTACATCTTTGTGTTATTACAGCTAATGTGATGACTACATCAGAACACATTTTTTAACAATTCACTGGCCTGTTGCCAAAATACTAGTTACTTTTAGTTATTATCTGCTTGAAGCTTCTTTTCAATTTTAAAAGTTTGTGATGTGGTAGCACCACTATTTGGTTATTTCATCTGGACTTGAACTGTTGCAGGAATCAAAATATAACTTCATCATGTGGTGAGATGAGGTCAGTTGGAACTGAAGTGCTCTGTTATTTATGTTTACATTTATGGCATTTAGCAGATGCCCTTATCCAGAGCAACTTAAAACTGATACAGTCTTACAATACAAGCGATTGTGGGTTAAAGATCTTGCTCAAGGACCCAACTGGGGCAACTTGGCAGAGGTGAGATTTGAACCAGTGAGTCCAGTACCTTAGCTGCAAGGCTACCACCGTCCGTGGCACCAGGGTACAAGTCCTGTGCTAGTTGGCTGGCACAGTAAGTTCACTGTTCAAGTATGTTTTTCACATATATCCTCAGAGTGGGGTTTGTGACTATATCCCAATATCATGTAGGATAATAACATCTGTCTTCTTTCACTCCGTTTTTAATTGTGCCTGCACTAAGAATTATACTTATTGTTTTTAAACCTAAATTAAATTATCAACAGATTAATTTGTATATGACTTATGGATGGCTGCACTTTAATATATAATGTCTCAGAAAGCTGCATTGCCTTGACAAAATAGTTGCACACAATAATGTTTCAGTTGAATCTTTGGCTGAGATCTTATATTCATGATAGGAAAGTCAAACCACTCCATAACATCTATTGCAGCACATCCCAAACACATTTCGTAGGGTTAAGGTCAGGACTCTGTGGTAGCCTGTTCATGTGTGAAAATGATTTATCATGCTTCCAGAATCACAGTTTCCCAGTTTGAATCCAAATTTAATTGTCACCCTGGAATATATTCATATCATCAGTGAAAAAAATAATCCATTAATGTGATGACCTGGTCATACAGTACATTCAGAAACTCAGTTTCAGTTTTATTGCCACATAACATTGTTTAGCCTAGACTTGACCAACTGAAGCAAACCGAGCTCATAACACTGCCTCCAGAGACCTGTAAAGGCACTAGATGTGATTGCTTCATGCAGTTCCTTTCATACTCTGACCTGCCCATTGATCTGGCATGGGGTAAGTATATGCATATTAGTTCACATGATTGTTTGACATGGCTCCATAGTTCAATTTTCATGCTGTTTAGCAAACTGAAATATATTTTTTCTGATTAGACAAGTGGTTTTCTTATAGTCACACATCTGTTAAATGTCAATCCTGTGGTGTAAGATGAACAAAATAAATATTAGTTTGTTTTTTTTGACCAGCCAGTTTATCCTGATTTTGACTGTTACAATTTAGTCTTACAGTTTGTTAATTATAGGCTTAAACATTCTGTTATTTTAGGGTGAGGTTTTTTTTTAATATATGTGATATTTTGCTCATTTAAATGTGTTCTTAAAAAAGACAACTTTTGGGCGTAGTCCTCTAAGCACTTTGTATATGTAGTACTGAATCATGTAATTGGCCATCATTAATTCAACAATTCAACCCTTCCTCCAATGTCAAAGTGATAAGAGGCTATGTAATCTTTCTCTGGTTAATACAGGGGTGTGAATCTTGTCATATATATATTAACCTTTAAATGAGCAACTTTCCAATCTACCCTCTAATGGGACCATAACTGAATTCAACCCAACTGCAAATTACGCTATTCACATTTTTGCTGAGGGGTTGGTCGCTTGTATGTGCCTTACTTTTTAATTAGAATTTGATTCCTAATGATGACCACAATCACTCAGTCTAAGAGAATGTACAGTCTTATCTACCTATACTCAATGTCATGGACTAAAATGGCTATTAAATCATAATGATTAATCAGGTCATATACTGACAATAAGATAATTATAAATGTAATTATCTATGGTGTCTTTGAGTTGCGCTAGGCACACAGCTGCTGCAGCCTCTTACAAGCATTAAATGCGATGAATGCCAGACTGATATGTATTCAATACTCTGTCATGGTCTTTTCCAGTACAACCTTCAAAAGCACCACTTGTGCTGACACAAACAGCGGGTGAATTTCATGGGCAGTATAGCTGTTAGCTGCGCTGTAAGTCTCCTTATGATAGACCAGGAGTTGTTCCAAGAAGATTAAGGCTTTGTAAACTGCCAGAGCGCTCCGCCTCAAATGACTGTTCCCTTATCTCTAAGGTGCAGAGCTACTGTATGCCTTGCCCAGACTTGCACTATGAAGAATAAATGTCATTGAAATAAATTTTGCCAGTCTTGAATTAGGCTGTAACTATAATCTCTGTCTTCTGTCAAAATTTATGTCCTCCAGAATTCAATTTCCTCTTCAGCCTCATAAGTTGGAATACAAAGCGTAATAAGACCTTTATCAGTTGAATTACTTGAGGACTTCATTATTGAATACCGCCACTCTCAACCATTAATGATTTATTCTTAGATAATCATTTGGTCACCTGGACGTTGACAACATGAGTAGGACATCTTCATGAAATTCAATATTGTTATTAGTTATTTAGTTATTTGTACTATAAATATTCATTTGCAGAAAGTTTTTTTTTTTTTTTAAATTGCAACTTTATTATGGCTTATTTCAATCAAGCAATTTAAAGCATGAGTTTTCTATTTATTTCTGGCAAGCTTGCCAAAGGTTCTACAAGTTTGTCAGGTCTTTTATATCGCCAATCTTCAAATACAAACAGGAGTGAATACATAGTTAAGACTGGTTTGAATAATAAAGGCTCATAAGTAATATTTAATGCTAATAGTGTAGAACATTCTACAAGTTTAGCAAAAATGTTAATTATACATGCTTATCTGCATACAGTATTCTGTTTCTTTATAACCTTGATTTGTGGGATATTTTTATCTAAGACTGAATGCATCAAAAAATATATATATAAGATATATATATATATATATATATGCTTTGTGCATGTGATTGCTATTCTCATAGTTATTTAGATATTTGTTTTCAGGATTACGCAGGAATGATAAGGCACGGTATGACTATAGGTGCATATTAAAATATTTTTCAATTTACAAAGTTTCAATTTACAAACTGTAATTTCCATGATGACAATGTGCCCTAGCTAATTCATTTAGATCCTATTATAATTATATTCTTAAGGCCATCCAACTACAGGGTTATCTCTTGAGAATTGCACTATATTGATTCTAATAATGAAGATTTTGAGAGATGTACACAGAAGCCTTTTTTTACAACTTCTATTAGTGTCTCCCTTTATTACCAGTAACTAGTTAACATTCATTTTATTAAGCGCATTAGGTGTATTATGTTTCATTGCAGCCTTCCAGATTTTCTGATTTTTAGAAAATCCTGGAACCTGCAGTCTTATTTGTATGCGCTGCAATTTTCAGCTCCTACTCCCAAGCCTGTGCCATGTTGAAAAATGGCCTGCATTTTCTTGATAGCCCATGTGGATGTAGGGTATAAATGGCTAATGAATTACAAATGAACATTGACTCAAATTAATCTTCCTGATGTCCCAGGGTTATGTGGCAACCATTTAAAAGTTTAATCAATACAGTAAAGTTGAAAACATGCCGGTGCTGGAGTTGTTTGGCTGTAATAAACGTCACTGTGAGATTGGAAGGCTTGTGTTTACTGCATGCATCATAATGACAGTTAATTATATTTAATGGACTAAATATTTCTTTATTGGCTGAGAACAAACATCAGCTTAACGCTATAGCATACACTCACTGGCCAATATATTAGGTACATCTGTTCAACAGCCTGTTAGTGGAAATATCTAATCAGCCAATCACATAGCAATAATCAATGCATTTAGGCCTGTGGAAGATCTGCTAAAATTGATCATCAGAATAGGGAAGAAAGTTGATTTAAGTAACGTTTGCCTAGTCAGAGTATTTCTGCTGATCTACTTGGACTTTCATAATCTGCCATCTCTAGATCTTATAGATATTGGTCAAAAAAAGACAAAATATCCAGTGGTCTTCTGGGTAAAATGCCTAGTTAATGCCACAGGTCAAAGGAGAATGGCCAGACTTATTCAAGCTGATAGAAAGGCAACAGTAACTCAAATAACTGCTCATTACAACCGAGGTATGTAGAAGAGCACCTCTGATACTTGAAGGAGATATAGCTATAGCACACCACACCAGGTGCCAGTCATGCCAGTTTAAAACAGTCAACTGCGGCTACAATTCATACATGTTGAAAAACGGAGAAATGTTGTCTGGTCTGATGAGTCTCCACTTCTGCTGTGGAATTCAAATGCTATGGTCAGAATTGGGTGTAATGATGCAATGATGTTACAGGCTGGTGGTGGTAGTGTAATGGTGTGGGGGCAGTTTATTTGGCCCACGTAGGCCCCTAACTACTACCTGAGCGCTGTTTAAATGCCACAGCCTACCTCAGTATTGTTGCTGACCATATTATGGCCACAGTGCAGCCAACTACTGACGGCTACTGTACTTCTAGCAATATACCCCACCATGTCCATCCATCCATCCATCCATTATTTTCCACTTAATCCACACAGGGTTGCGGGCCAGTCAATGCCCACCCAGCAACTCTGGGCGCAAGGGCGGGCGCACACTACACACAGCACACAGTAACACACTAAGGGTCACTTTTAGAGACACCAGTTAACCTAACATGCATGTCTTTGGACTTTGGGAGGAAAGCAGAGTATGCTGAGTAAACCCACACACTGAAAGGACCCAGGCCACTCCACCCTGGGATTGAACCCAGGACCTTCTCGCGGGTAGGCAGCAGTGCTGCCAACCAAGCCATCGTGCTGCCCCTCATGTCACAAAGCTTAAATGATTTTTTGGACAGTTTGAGTTCACTGTACACACATGGCATCCACAGTCACCAGATCTCAATCCAATAGAACACCTTTGGGATGTAGTGGAATGGGAGATTTGCATCATAAAAAACCCTTTGGTCACCTTGTTGGACAACCTTGTTGTGCTTGATATGCACCTTTAATACCGGTCATACATTCTGTTTTAATTCTGTAATAGCTCTTAATTCTTTAATCTGTGTCCAAACCTGACCACAGTAATTATTCTCTTGGCAGGTTTACTAATCTCAAATCTTAGTGAGGTTTATGTCAGTAAACTGCATTTTTATATATGGAATGCAATTGTTAATCTAATCTAGGGTTAGTTTAAAAAGTGCACTTTGATGGTACTTTTAAAAGTACCTGATAAAATAGTCCATAAATATCTATGAAAGGTGTACGAATAGTGCAATGCATCACAAATGCTTATGGATGGTGGCTCTACAAGCAGTCTGCCTTTTTCATCTTCTGCATCAGCCTTTAGTAATAATAGGGAAATTATAATTGTGTTGGTAATTGATCTTTTTCCACAACATTACGACTCTGATCGATTACAGGCCCTGCTGGAATCAGATATTATAGCAAATAGTGAGAAAGCACACAGAAAGAAAACGGGCTATAGGGAACAGATTACCTTGATATTAAACGGTACATCCTTCCGGTGTGATGATATAATATAAAATAAGATACGATAAGTTTGGTCCTTTTTGATCCCTTCAGCTGACTATAAGCAGGATATAATCTTTACAAATACTTCAGCAGGGTGTAATATATAGAGTTTATAATAAAAAATTAAGTTGGTGATGGCAAACTTGTAGAATGTTAAGAAGCCTGTGAAGCCTTTAGAAATTTCTGTTTGCATTATCTGCATAAATATTGCAAAAATCAGAAAAGGAAAGGAAACACAATGCTCCTAACATTTACTTTCATTTCATTACAGATAGAAGGAACCTGAGATATTTAATGTTTTGTTTGACCAACTTCATCTCATTTGTTAATAAACATCCATTTATGCATTTCAGGCCTGCAACACATTTACATAAAATTGGGACATATTTTACATCTTCGTTAAATATGTCATGAATACGTAATGAAATATGTACATACGTTCATATTTACAAGTTATATATTGCAGAGAAATAACATAGTTCTAATCTTAGTACACAAAGTAGTATGAGTGAGTGTTTGCAGTATGTTATATGAACACTTTACCATTGTTCTCCAAAACAGAATTAGAGGACATAGTTCTCGGGTCCTTAGTGTGTGATTGTGGAGAGGGCTGTAGAGAACATGTGGAGGACTCTTACTGTTTGCAATCAGCTATATGAGCTGGCCGAAGTCGAAGTTGAGCATGAACAGACCCACTCATCCACTCCTGACATTGATATTGTCCTCTAAAAACAGTCAGGTATGTCATAGTGGGAATATTAATTGTTTCTGTACCAGAGAATTTATATCGTGTACAGTCTTCATATAGAAGAACATGTACATAATTCATGCCGCTGTTACAATTTTCTTTTCATTATGGTGGACCTTGAAAGTACTTTAGTACTTTACTCTAGTATATTTTCTATATTTCTATATAAATCTATTTCTATATTTTATTGTTATATTATATCTGATTTTCACACAAGAACTAAAATTAGACAGTGTTAATCCAGATAAACAATGAGTGCACTGGTGGATTCCAAATGCATTTGTAACCTTGTACAGCTTGATTAGTTTCTACAATTCATTTTCTGACGTTCTTAGAAACACGTCTACAAATGTGTGGAGAATATCTTAATTTGATATGTAAATTTTAAATACAACATGTTTACGTAGTCACCCTGATTGTCAAATTAACTGCTAATCCAAGTAGCGAACATACTTCTGCCACTCACAGACAAGTAATATAGGTTACCTCTATAAATAAGCAAAGATAATATTTGTTTCAATTAGTTAAGTGGTTTTACATTGTCTACTGTAGGAGGTGTGTGATAATCTGATTATGTTTATACTCATAGGTATGTAACAATATAACACAATTCCGAAGGATTTACAAACTTCAAAGCACCACTGTAAATATCAGCTTATCATATCTCTCCTATAGGCTTCTGTTGACCTGGTAGTTTCCCTGAAAGTCTTTTGTATTGAATACCTTGCCAGGTATTCTACTTCCTTTCCATGTATTCCGCTCTCTTTTCTTTTAATTGTGTTTTATCCATGGGCTAATGTTAAATAAGCTACACTGATGAGCAAAATCATCTGGACCACTTGCAAATGTAATAACAAATCATTTTATTGTTGTAAACTTAAATAATTACCATGCATATCCATGTCTGGGATGTATTAGACTAGCAACAAGTCAGGTTGGAAGTGGAAGGTTGGAAGTGGAAGACCTAAGCAGGCCTGAAGACCAGATAAGTGGGTCAGAACATTTCAGTGCAAGGAAATGGTCAGGGCATGAAATACGGTCGAATCAAACATAGATTTGAAACCAAGGACTGTGCTCCAAACTGTGAGTTACAAAAGTATGTGAATCTTTATTTTCAGTATTTGGTGTGAAAGTACAACATTTTCTTTATTGCTTCGCTCAATACGTGAAAATTATTTACTTTATTTTCATTTCTAAAAAAGAAAGAGACAACATTTTGTAAAAACAAGGAAATGTAATCAGTTAAATGTAGTTTATAACTAGCCACTGGCTGCTTCTGAACACGGATATGGACACGCATATCTCTAATCAATAAAATCAATAAGATGAATGAATCCGTAAAATGTTGAAAATAGTAGAAGGAACAGTGGAACAGTGATTGCATTTTCTTATCAATGGTCTATGGTAATATCGGTACTGTGCTGCCCTCATAGTTATGCCTGCTGTGGTTGACACGTATATGAGTGGTTCAAGAAGTTACATAAACACTTGCCTTTAGAGTCAGACTTTTACCTAAAATTTACAATACTCATCTCGCGATCCAGTCCAATCCACAGCAATCCATCTAAACCTCCATGCATAAACACTGCCCATTAAAGACCATTATATATGCTTCTGTTCATACTTATCTTAAACAACAAATATAATTTAATCTGTTTAATTTCAAACCAAGGTGTCTGTACTAATTTGACTTTATGTAGCTGTGGTCACATATCCCAGAAAGCCTAAAAAAATCTCAAACATGTAGGACACCCTTTCTCTTAATTCCTGGCACCATTGGAAAGTCCAGATGCAAATCCCTGATTGTGTGTACAGTTTGCAAAGCATACTGCACTCTATCATACTTCACCCTGACTTCCCGTTTACACTGAACACACTCTCCTTGTCTCTGACAAGCCCACATTTTTCCTCGATCTCTGTCCTTCTCCACACATGGCTCTCAGTATGAAGCATAGAGTGGAAGTGGACAGCTCACAGACCTGCTCTGTTTGTCAGCTGCTGCAATGAAAAGCAGGAGCATGATAAACTGCTTAGCCAGCATCTACTCAGCCTTAGCCTCCATCACTGGCAAACACTGAGTGCTCCAGCACTTTATCAATCACTGAGCTTTTATTTATTACCATATTTACACTTACAGCAGGTTCATCAAACTTTGCTCGAGGTGTGCTATAGCTGTTTGCACTTGTGTGGTGGGATGATTCTCACATAAGCTACACAGCTGCAAGACACACTGATCCCAATGTAGGGGGGAGTCCATGAGAGCACTCCTTCTTTTTGGTTTTCCGGTAGTCGTTCAACAAAGCTGATCAAACCAAGCATTTTAACTAGTAAAAGAGTTTTTCACTGTACGTGAAATATTGTAGAACTAGTATGAACTGGTTATAACTCTCATGAGTTGCTGTAATATAGCTACATGCTATGCTAAGACATAAAAGCTTTATACGTTTTAAGATTTAATTTGAAAAACTAATATGGCAACAACTGTCCCCTAACAACCCCCACATGCTCTAATAATCCCAACATAATACATCAAAGCCACAATAAAACTCAAAACCAACTGATCTACACTGTCACAAACCTCTGATACACACTTCATTCTCAATTCCATCAAAACACTCAAAAAAAAAGGTTAATATACACAAACCATACGGTAAGGCCTTTCAAGCAACTGCAGTACAGAGGCATTATTGCTGAGTAATTGTCAAATTTTGCACACTGTACATGAATATTGCATTAATGCCACTAGGTAACTATGATTGCATACCAGAAAATAAATCTGATACATAATATATTGAAACGAAACGGAATAAGAAACTGGGAATCACTTTTAGTCCATAGGGGAGAGGGAGCAACTGAAGTACCCTTTCCCACCTCACATACAAGAGGACTGTCTTCTGGCCTGTCCAGTCCTTCTCTGTGCATGACTCTATCGCACACACATAGAGACACACATGCAATGAACTCCTGATGAGATCGGAGCGGACAGCTCCTTACACTTCACTGTTTGTATCACCTCAAGTTGTTGGGATGGCGTCGGGGTGGAGCTGAATGCACGCTGCTCTGTTACAAAAGTCCAAATTTAGACTGACTTTGCTTTTCCTCAGGCCGCTGGGCACTGCACATCCCTCCAGTCGATATGAATAGGCCCTGGCACTAACTCACTGAACACCACACTGTGGCACCATGTCAGCCGAGACAGGAAGAAATGGGAGCGAGAAAGAAAGAGAGAGAGTGTGTCAAGTTTGGTTAGGATCCTGACTGGTGTTAGAATATGCTTGGCACTAATATGGCACCAGTATCTGTGTCCTCATCTCTGTTGTGTGTCAGTGGGCCCTTGTCTCTCGCCTGCACTGACGGTGTCTTTTCGGATTATGTTGGCGCTCAGCTCAGAGCACTGCCACCGTTCGCCCATCACTTAGCCACAATGTTTGAAGCCTGCCCTTTTTTGTCATTAATGCACTTGATGTCTATTTAAAAACTGCAGTGAGTGTGGTATCTGTTTTCCTGTCAGGGCATCATTGACAGCATTAATACCACTTGTCCTTGCCTCATTTACTAAAGCGCTGACACCTATCTGCAGTCTGCATTCATCAAGTTCCTCTCTCTGTCTTGCTATCTCTCTCTTTCTTTCTCTCATTTCTTGCTGGTATTTCAGTGTTGTTGTGTTTTCAAACTGGCCTTCTTTACCCATCATTCTGATGCTTTTCTTCACTTCATTTCTTCACATTTCAGAAAAGTCAGAATGAAGAGGACATTTCCAAATCTTCTCACTGTCACATTTAAAAAAAAAAAGTTTTTCCTAATTTCTTCAATTTTAGTTATATCCAGTTCTCATCTACCTGCCACGACCATGACTTTTCTGCATTCCAGTTCCCAGCACGCATTACTAAAACAACTACATAACTACATTATGAGCACCACGTCTGGTGTTGGTTATGATTTGCATCGCTATTCAAAAGACACACTTTTGTTCTTTCTATGCAAAGGATCATCATCATTGCTCTGTGCACAACCCTGATATTGAAAGTTGTCCTGTATTCCAGCTGCTACTTGTTGTGAATGAACCCTGCCTGTTAACATGATCTACACTGTCTATTCTGGATAATAAATCTGCCTTGCACTTTGTGCCTTACGTCCGTTCACCCAGGTTTGTTCTAGACTACTTATTTTACTAGTATACTTTAGACAGGTTACTTTAATCTGCTTAGTTTCCTGAATTTTTTTTTTTTTTTTTACCAATGGTCTTTTTTACCAGTTGTATTCTGGTTCCTTAGCTGTTTACAATGTTGTTGTGGTTAGTTTACTCTGGAATGTTTGACCCCACATGCTCTGTTATTGTTTAAAATGTTTGGCTCTCTGTATTCACTGCCAGTTTCTGCCAGTCATGACACTAATAATCTGGGAGGCTAAGAACTATCAGGCTTCATTTGACACACTTAAATCCAAGCAGCCACTCTTAAATCATTTATAGTTGAACCCATTTGGAGGAGAACATTAACCGCTCCATTCTATATACTGTATGAGCGAAATATGCCTGCAATTGCTTTGTATCACTCATTTGAACAGAATTGAACAGCTTACCAATCATGCAGGTGTAATTATGCAATACCTTACAATTACAATTGTATTATAGAATTACTTGTTTTGTATTCTTCTTAGCAGACAATTTCCTTATGTTAGCATAATTAGCCCCAAAAAGTCCATCTAAATAAATCCCCCTAGTAGTTACTATAGGGAACTAACATCAAGAAATATAGTGTCAGTAAGAATAGAGAAATAGTTGCCCATGCTATGGCTTGTAATACCACAAATGTATTTTAAAGTTTGAAATGTGCATTACTTAGGGAGGTTGTGTGACATAAAACCCTTACACAATAGTGCTTTTTTCGAGTACATCTTTTTCTGACCAATGAGTTATCCTATCACCACAGTGATCAGTGGAGACTTACAGTTCAAACACTGAAATGAAAGATGTTGTATTTTGTGAATTTTTGGTGTCAACCAGCAGTAAACTAGGAAACAGAATTACAATGTCAGTGCAATCGCCGAATTGCTATATAACTTATTGGAATTTTGAAATACTAGTTTTTATGTATCATGTTTGTTGTTACTTCTCTGTGTTTTAAACTCCAATGTGTAGGAAAATCCTACATTAATCAGTAGGTTTGCACCATGTTTGGAATGAGACAGATTTTTATAAACTTCTCAGCTTGAAACCTGTCTGCTGCTTTTGAAGAAGAATATCCATCTGTTTCTGTCCTCTCGCAGTCTCAAACAGAATACACACACATATTCATAGCATAGCTATGCAGATATCTTGCATGATTGTGCTCCCATGACAGTGACCGTGACTGGGCAGTCCATTCAGAGCAGACTGATAAAGTTGTGTCATTTAGAGCTTGATAAAGGAATAGTGCTGTTTGTACTTGCTTCATAGGTTAAACTCTACAGTCATTGCTGGGTGTAATGCCATTACAACATTAATTATATGTTTATATGTTCACTATTATTACTTTTAGCATATATATCTCTCTAGCTCTCTCACCACACACACAAACACACGCGTTCTTGCTTGGTAAACACACATTTACTTGTGATTACCATAGCTTGTAAATTTTTGTAAAATTTTCAACTAAATGTTGCTGTTTTTGTAAAATAAAATTTCCTTGTGTGGACCAGCAAAATACCAGATCTTTATATCCTTGTGGGGACGCTTGGTCCTCACAATCATATATCAGCACCACACCCACCTACACACACACACACACACACACACACTCACACAAACACACATACGCATGTGGAATTCTGGGTTTCTGCCCCTTGTTGTCTAGACAGCACCCTGAGGCTAAATGTTGTCTTTCTGGTGTTCTTAGACTTAAGATGGATGTGCTGTCTCCTTGACGTATCATTCATGCCAAAATTTGAGCAAGAAAAGGAAGGATTGAGGAGTCGAACTCTGACAGGAATATATAAATAGAACAAAACGGTACCAACAAAAGTGCATTCAAATTGTATAATAGGCAACATTTCTAGATTTACCTATGTAGGAAATGCAGTGTTTTTCTTATTTGAAATTTTATTATCTGGAAAAGTGTAACATAAATATAGATTCAGTTCTGATTCATACAGACTGCAAAACAAAACAATAAATTGTAAATGTATATATATATATTCTGTCTCCCTCACACACACACACGTTTACTTAGGTCAGCATGCTACCATTGTGTTCCATTGTGTACCATTATGTTGTTCTAGCAATTATACAATGACCTTAATTAATTATTTATTTCTCGGTCTCTTTACACTACAACAAGAAAATAAGACATTAAATAAACACCCCTTACGCATCCTGCCATCGCCGTCGCCTTTGTTTGCAGTGGTGTCATGAATACCAGTGATGAATCCAGGTTTTGTTTGGGATCCATTGGGCTTGAGTCCGGAGGCCTTGTGGTGAGCACCTCAAAGCCTTTTCTGTGAAGCAAAACACTGCCTCAACTGCTGGTGTGATGATCAGGAGAGCCCATGCATAATGGCAGGTCATACCTAGGACACCAACAAATCAGCAATATGTGCAGGACATCCTGCGGGCATGTGTTGCCTCTCATGGAAGGGCTTCTAACTGGCATTATCAGCAGAATTGTTTACCCAAACACAGCAAGGAATTCCCAGGAATGTCACTGCCAGATTGCAACATTTCCTTCTCCAGCCCTGTCACCAAATTTTTGGCAAGTAACTAGTTATGGGATCAGCCATGATGACAACTTCCATAGCGTACAAGTGTGTAGGACCTTAACATTATAAGGTAGAAACCATGGAACCTTAGATGTCATATGTGATGGAGAATATACAACCTATAGCGTATAAACCAATAGTAAGGTGGAATATTGCATAGAATAATGTAAAAACATGCATACCTGCATCACAGTGACTGTAGGATCTTGTGTGCTTTGCAGGAAAGGCTTGGTGGCATGGCATACTCAGTAGACTGGAGGCAGAACATGGTTACTGCCCTCTGTGATCTCAGTGGATCAGTGAAGCTGATTATGGAAGAACAGCTTGGTTGGAGCTAAACCAGAGGAAAATCTTAGGGTGAGGCTGGAGCAAAACCAGACCTCAACCTCGGAAGGGAAAAGACAAAATGTACTTAGCATAATGTAGTATTTAGTTATTGTGTTTGGTATGGCACTGAGAACTTGCAGAAGCAGGCAAAATCCCCAGAACACAAGCACCGGGTTTATTTTTAAAGGAAGCTGCCAATGACTGCGGTGGGACTGCAGTAGCCTAGCGGTTAAGGTACTGGACTCTGGACTCTGGTCCAGGGTTCAAATCCCAACTCTGCCAAGCAGCCACACCTATGCCAAGCAGCCACCGTTGGGTCTTTAAGCAAGGCCCTTAACCCACCATTGCTTGAAATGTAGCACTGTATGTGTTGTAAGTTGCTCTGGATAAGGGCATCTACTAAATGCTGTAAATGTAAATAATTATTTCACTCAACACTGAACATAATCCAACCTACTGACATTTGAGTAGCATGGCATCAGTGTTGTCATTTTCTCTGTCTGTGTTCGCAGGAGTATTTGCCAAGTGCCGCTATATCTACTATGGTAAACATTCAGAGGGCAATCGCTTCATCCGAAATGACCAGCTATGACAGACAACTGGACAGATGGGCAGGCCACAGGATGGACATGCAGCAGGGCTTTATGAAGATATCTTCCTGTATGTCTTTATTAGTACTCATATCAGTATGTGCATTTTAAGCAGCCAAACACAGCCCTCTAGTGCCTTCTTGCTGAGTGTGCCACCCCTGCCATCTCTCATTCCTGTCTCCTAGTCTGACTAATGCCACTCACGTTGACATTATTGCCTTTAAGCAGCCTTAACACACATGCACACACACAGACACACACATCTAGCCAGTGTCTTTGTTGACAGCTAGTGCACCATGATGGATTGCCTGGTCCAACTGCTGGTGCCTGCAGGTCAAAGGTCCTACCTGAGGCTGCAGTGTGCCCAGGAGGACACTTGGGATGAGCCCAGCTCAAAGTCAAAACTAAAGTTAACAACAGAGACACTTATCCACACTACGAAACTTCTGTCATGAATCTAGTGAGCACATATTAGTACCATTTTTGTTTATGAGACATTGTGAACGTTCAGTCAATTGTGTTTTTCACTGTTTAGTATTGAAATTATGTGCTCTAAGTTTAACTATTCTTTATCTCATATTATTTTTTTTTTTATTTGGCATGTGAAGGGCATTTACAGGCAATGTGGCCTCATGTGTGATTGTCTGCATATGCAGAGTGTGTATATGTGTGTGTGTGCGTGTACAGTGTGTGAAGTTGGTGTGTTGCGGGGGCAGATGTTGCTGTGTAGGAGCCTGGAGGCGCGGGGAAAGCATGAGGTAATGAGCTTTGCTCTTGATGCTTGGGTCCAGGAGAGGGAAAAGAGACAGACGAGATGGAGCAGCAGGACTGAGGAGAGAAAGAGAAGTCAACAACTTCTTCCATTTCGCTGCTGATTACCTCCCCACGTGATATTCACACCATTTCAATGACTTGCTCTATAACTTTTGTTTATGTAAAAAACATTCGCTCAGTGTTCGAGGAACAAGACTCCAGAGCAATGGTCTCAGCATCCTGTAGAGGGTTTCACGTATCATGGAAAAATTCATGCGAAATTCTACATTTAACCTACATTTTATACTTAATATATAAGTATATATAATTAATATAGTAGTGAGTAATATATATCTTATATATTATTTCAAATTCCTAAATTGTGTGTTCTTTGAATATTGTGTAAGAGTGACCTCTGGACCAAAGTACCAAAGTAATGCTAGTTACACAAGACTATTTTTGTCAGCAGTGTATTTGCAAATACATAAACAATGATTTTTTGTGTAGTTAATGTATATTTGGCCTTGCGCTTATTTTTAAATGTAATCATTGCTATTTTTTTACTTTAATGTAGTAACATATGAAGTAATTCTTATTGTGTCATAAATGAAATTGTAAAATCCTATTCCTTAAAGATCTTGCTGTAGCTGCATTAAAGAATATGATCTAATTTGCCGGTCTGGTTTGCTTCCATGGAAATGTCTCACAAATTTACATTCAACTGCATAACTGCTATCTCATGGGAACTTAATGCACATTAAATATTACATTTTATACATAATGTGTAAAGAACAAAAACATCCAGTTTGTGCCAGGTCTGGCATCAACACTGGGAGAATGGCCAGATTTGTCCAAGAAAAGAACTCTAAAGTAACTAGAATGAACACTCATTACACTAGTGCTGAATACACTAGCAGCAGTCTGATTTCTTCATTAGGATCAGAATTTTGCAGTGGAGAATGAAATTATAGACACAACTGGCCTTGTCTTCCTGCTCATGGTTCTTGTGAAATGGTATGATTTTCTTTTGCACACAAACAATGGACCAGGTAATACCAACTAAATACGGTTTGACTGTCACAGCCTGTATGAGCCTATAACTATTTGCCATGCACTTATGATTACTTCAGCAGGGTAATGTCACTCACTAAACAGCAAGTGTGCAGAATGAACGTGCATGCAAATTACAAAACAGCAGCTATATAGTATCAACGTTGGCCAGAATCTCTAGGGTGTGGGCAACATCTTGTTGAATCCATGCTATGAATTCAGGCACTAGTGCAGGTTCATAACAGTTTTACATATGTGTATGTGTGTGTGTGCGTGCGTGCGTGCGTGAAAGAGTGGAAAGAGAGAGCGCGATCTAGGCAAAAGAGAATGCATGGAGCCCGAGCTCAGCACACTGTTCTCTGCATGCTCTTAGGGAAAGGCCACTCATAGCCCAGTGAAATGTTGTTGTGTGCACTGGCTGTGTGACTTTGTCTATGGGTCAGATGCTGTGTGTATGGGTGCAATATGCACATGTCTCTTAGATTGTGTGTTTCTGCCGGATGTTTATGTGAGCTTTTGTATGTGTGTGTGTCCTTGGTCCTATGAGATTCTACTTGTGCACTACTCCTGTCGTTCTTCCGGAGAGCCTGGTCACTAGTGCGGGCGTTTCTAAATGACAAGGTTTATTTGTCCATGTTGTGATATGTTCACAGGAAAGTGCCAGTGACAGCCAGAGAAGGCAGGAAGAGGGAGCCACAACAAGTCCCCCCCCCTCCCCTCACCACACAAAATGTCATCTCTTCCCTGGCTGGCTCACCCAGCCATCTCTATGAAAAGAACAGACATTTAAAACTTTGTGACATGTGTCAGAGACGCTGCCATTGAGCCAGTGTCGCTGATGTAGCCCGAATTGACAGTGGCGGAGCCAGCGGAGCTGGCTGGGGGACGTCGCGAGTTTGGTGAGTGTCACTTCCCATCCTCGTCACGGCCTCATCTCCAACAGCTCCGCAAATATAAACAGCATTAGGAGAGAGGCGCAAGTGCAGAGGGTAGACATATGCTGCCATACGTGTACTGCGTGTGAGTGAGGGAATGCGCAAGTGTGTGTGTGTGTGTGTGTGTGTGTGTGTGTGTGTGAATGTAAGCGTGTTGCGCATGGGGCACAGGAAGAGGACTAATTAAGGAGTGAGGAATAGAGCACACACTAGACACAGGCTTTGACCTGGGGTTGTGGGTGTATGCCATAGCTATACAGAAAGTTCCACACCAGAGTTGCATGGTGGCATCAGTACTGTGCCCTCCAGTTAGGGCTCAGGACAGAGAGCGTGCCAGAAGGATGGAAAAAGCACACAGCAGTATCATCAGTAGAAAGAAGAGAAATTACGTACATTTTGCATTTTATCAAAAGCAATATGGCAACATTTTGTTGATAAAACATAGGTTGCTCAATCCCACTTTTCAATAGTGTTTTTGTTGTATCAATGTATAATGAACCCATTATACATGACATACCCAAAATAACAAAGCACAGATTCTTCAAACTGCAAAAGTCCCAACTCTGAACTCTCTTTTACATAAACATTTACTGAAATGTTTTAATTCTCACATAGTTTAAAAAAAAAAAAAAAAAAACAAATAT
>JAUZST010000877.1:297332-322785 GCA_034779995.1 Parotocinclus haroldoi
TTTTATTTAATTGCAGACAGCACAACTAAATAATGCCATGATTTCAAACATGTCATGTCAACAGGTGAATGATGGGAAGAAGATCTCCAGTTTGTCAACAAATGCCCGATAAAATTATCAATATGTTTAAAAGCAATGTTCCACAAAGAAAGTTTGGTAGGACTTATTTTATATTTCTCCCTTTACAGTGCATAATTTCATTTAAACGATTAAGGGAATTTTGAGAAATATCATTGCATAAAGACCAAGGGCACAGTCTTCAGTTGATCGCCTGTGGCGGCACTGCATTAATAACCATTACTCATCAAAGGCTGATGTAACCACATGGGCAAGGGATTACTTTGGGAAACCGTTGTCAATTAGTACAGTATTAGTATCTGTAGTTATATTCACAAATGTCACTTACAACTTTACTGTGCAAATAAAATCTTATCTTAGCATAATTAAAAATTTTAAAGTAATATCTCTACTATTTTTTATATTCAATCTAGTTTAAAACAGACAAGCATAAGTTACTGCATTCTAATGTATTTAAGTAGCTTTATGGGTAAGTCGAAATGATTTTCTTTTTGACATGGCATGTACTATAAGGGGTATAAATGCCATTGTTCAAAGCTGAATATAGTGCAATATGTAGAGATTCATTTTACAGTATATTAAGTGCTCTTCAACTTTGTGTTTTGGTTACACAGAGGTGCCAAAGCTCAGTTTAGCTTCATCCCTAACCTACCAGTTTATACGAGCACCAGGCAGCATGGTGGCTCGGTGGGTAGCACCACTGACTCACAGCAAATAAGTCCTGGGTTCAATCTCAGGGTAGAGCGGCCTGGGTCCTTTGTGTGTTGTGCCAACAAACCTATGTCTGAGTGGGTTTACTCCAGGTACTCTAGTTTCCTCCCACAGTCCAAAGACATGCCTGTTAGGTTACTCTACATTGGTATCGATTCAAGAGCGCAATGGCCTAACGTTAAATAATGGCTAAAACACCACTGCAGTGGTGTGACCAGTAACCTCTGACAGACTGGTCTTGCCATCAAGGTGACATAGAGCATCATTGCATATGGACTATTCAACTGAATTGATTCAAACCCAGATTTGCTCATTGAGAAACATTTGAAAGGCTGTTTTTCCAAAAATATTTGCTCATTGTGTATATGTTATACTACATCTAGTCAAATTCAAATTAGCTTTCATATTGTACTTTTCTATGCTCTAGACCTTTTTTTATTGTTTGTAGTGTACCTGCTTAGCATAAACACTTTGGACAGTTGTACACACATTAAATCATATTGTAACACATTATAACACAAAAAGTTTACTTAATCGCAAATTTGTGCTTGGTAGAGAAATAAATAAATACTAAATACTGAAGTACAGATGTTGGGAAACATTTACTTCAAAAAAGTGCAATAAAATGACTCGGCATGAAATCATGAATCGCAGGGGTACAGGTATAAAATCCGTAACAGCCACCTCTCGGCAGAAAGTTAAATATAAATGCTGATATTTTACGTGTTGGACTTAATCATAATCAATGTCTATAGATTTGCTTGTCCTCTATAATGATAAGTTAACAAAAAAGGCGAATAATAATCATTCTGGGGTAGCTCTGTGCTAAAGTGGTGTAGTTGAAAATATAGGATGAAACTGAAAATACCCAGAGAAACATGATGGATGCAAGGAGAATATACCAATCTCCACACACAAAGTAAGAGGATGCACAATCAAGCCACGGATAGAGTTGTCAGTCCACCTTGTCACCCCAAACGGTCTCTTTAAAAATAGTTTGTTCCTTAATAAATATGCCTTTCTCTCACTTTTGCTATGAGAAATATGAGTCTGATGTAATTTAAGACTAGCATTTCATATTACTTATTCATATATTATATTCATAATATATTCATATTAACTGATATTACATTATTATAGCTGCTTAAATGAAAACCATATGCTTTGATCAATTTTGATGATGTTTTGGTAAACATAAAACAAATCTAACAAACCAATGAACAGACAATGAATACAACTATAAAAAGTCAGTGGCTTTATGTTGAATGCTTATAAAAATCAGAGCAAAAACTGAATCAGAAAAGTTCCCATTACTTTTATCCTAGGAGGTGAAACATTAGAAATCCTGGATACAATAAAACCTATGGTTTATCCTTGTTTAGTTGTGGCCTGATTCAATCAGCTATGAGACAGATGAACAAAGAGCTCCTTACGTCTCAGCTCAGTTTTTTTGTCTGTTGATTGTAAATCAAGATTAGTGAATTTAAGCACTGTAAGCACCATGCAATTAGGCAGATCTCTAGCTGTAATGACTAATGCTGTGTGATTCCAGCTGATAGTGTGGCTTCTGTTTTATCCAAAGCACCAGTGGACTCCTCCAGCTTAACATCTGCGTCTCCAGCAGGGCACAGAGGAACGAGTCCCTACTGACTAGACATATGAGGATGAGGTTTTCACCAGCTGCCCCACAGGGATACGTTGTTGCATACGCAGAGGCAATGAAAGAGGATCCAGTGAATGTTTTGTATTATGTAGGCTTACTGGGAGAGAAGTGCAAGTACTTTTACTTTGATAAAAGATCATGTCTTTCAATAAGAGTGGATAGTAAAAGAATTAGAAATAACAGGCCACAAAAAAAACTACAAAACCTCTGCTGTTGGGTTTTTTTGTTCTTTAATTCTGTTAATCTTCCCAGGTAAAGATTAAGTGCTCTTGCCAGTTTAATTCAGCTTCAAATGATGAAACAAGGTCACACACTCGCTCCCACTCAGGCTCTCTCCCAGTCTCTTTGGTGGAGAGGAGGATTGAGTTGTCATGTAGCTCTAATAGGCAGCACAGGGAATCATTAGTCTAGCTCAGCTCTCTGACTGATGGGCATTTCACTCCAATCATCAGAGCGCACTCACACAGGCTGCCACTATTGACACGGTGTCAGAGCTGAGATGGCTTAATCAGGCGCGACACTCTCAGCATTGATTTGACAAGTGGCCGTAATGACCTTCTTGTTTTTGTAAAGGATCACTGTTTATCTGGGCCGGCACTGATGCACCTAACAGGCCACATCGTCATGGAAACCGTCGTCCTGACAGATCCAGTCCTGTGAAGGGCACGAGAGGATGAAGGGGTCTCAATGTTTCAACAGCAATAGTTCCTTCTCTCTTTGGTGCTAACTGTCCAGTGCAGTCCTTGTTTACTTCTGTTAGAAACCATCATCACCGGTGAGTGTGGAGCGCTTAAACTTTGTGATTTCTGCTGAGGATGCAGCTGAACATTACAACAATTGATTCTGAAAGTTGTCACATTAATAACAAATCCTGTCACAAGTTCTGCGTATTGACTATTAAAGGGTCAATATTACAAATTCTTAGTTTCATTTCATCTGCCTGACAAGCCACATAGCAAATTGTTTTTGATTTCTGGGTTTATTGATTTGCCAAATGAGCCATCATTTCTATTCATGCAGGAAAATCATGGCCCCGCAGCTTTTCTGTGATCCCATTCCTCTGCCCAGAGTAACTGATCTGAAGGACAAGGCACTCTGGTACAAGGCACTCTGGTACTATTATTTACAGCCCTGTATGTTGACAGTCTTTAATTCAGTGTGCGAAGACTGGTTTATGACCGCAAGCATGCCTTTACTAAAGATGTTGCTGCAAGGTTATTCACGGAAAGAGATACTAAAGGGGCAGTGTCATTGTAATCAGCTATCACCCTCCCTGCCCCCCTTCTCACACAGCATGTGTCGGACAGTAAATATTATTGGCAATCTGACAGGTCTGAAGCCGCAGCTCGCTGTGTAAAATGATAATAAGCAGCATGATGGGGCAACTTCATCCCAAGGTGAGAATGTAGAGGGCTGTTTTCATCCACAATTATCCAGAGGACAGGACAAAGGGTCCATTGTGAGATGATTTGCAGGCTGAAAGCTGCTATGCTTTGTCTCAATGGTTTTGAGAGGTTCACTCAGAGACAACGTACAAGAAGAGGAGGAAGAATCCTTAAATATTCCACCCCAGAATTGAATACCTTCCACATATGACAAATTGCTAATGCATAATTTATAATACTATTACATACACACCTTCATAAAATACTAAATACATCCATACCGGATGTTTTGATGACCCTGGTCAATTTTCTTTGAGTAATAATTCAAATTCAAGTCAAAAGAGAACAAACAAACATGACATCTCTTCAAATTGTAATAAATCATTAAACCTCATAATTAAACCTCATTATAAACAATATATTTTGAGATTTATGATGATGAAATTGATAAGATTAATTTGATAAATGTAGTGTTTTATTTTTCTAGTATGATTTAATATATATACATTGTTTTTACATATACATTATATCCTAAGCTAAAGATGGTGTTAATTTCAATTTTTTTTACAAATCAGCATGCCGATTTGATAAAAGCTTATTATATTAACACTGTGTGTAACACTGACCGAAACAATTAAACTGTAAAAGAAAATTGTTTTTCAACTATTCTTTGTTGAAATTAAATTTTATGAATATGAACACAACTCAAACGTCTCTTTGTCTCAATATGCTTGAACATCAGAGCAGTTTATTGTGAGAGGGGAATATAAGTCTTGCATGGTTACTTTTTGTAAACATACTGCCAAGGTAAATGGCTTATCAATCAGTTTCAGTGAGATCGATCTGAATCAGTTCTGCCTGCATGCACACAGAGGGAGCCACTTTATCGCAAATCAATCATTTTGAAAACATCTCACAAAGGGGCCAGTCCTTACTAACAAGTCATCAATTTAAGCCAGCTGGGTGCCACCCTTATCAGGCTTCAAATCAGCAGTGCATCCAACATCTGTTCTATTTCCACTGCTTATTGTTTTGCTTTGTTCTTAGGGTCAAGCTCATATTTTAAAACTCATACGCTGCAGCCTCTTACCAGCAAATAGAGCTGATAGATAAGATTTGAGAACCCTTTTGAATTATGTCTGGTCTGTATTAAATGTGGCCTGATTTTCAGTCTGTAACTAATAACACATTGTAACAAGTTACACATTACACTTAATTGCATGAAGTGAAACCCTGTCCAAGATGGACCTCTAGAGAAAGAAGGGCACAGCCCGTTCTACACCAAAACTCTCATGCAACTATGAAGCACGGCAAAGGGGAACATTAAAGTTTGGGGCTGTCCCACTGTTGTATCAGATCTGCTTACAATCATTAATCTAACAGTGTATTTAAAATTAGGGCAGAGGTCCACACATGAAGTTTGATTGATGTTAGAAATAAAAAAAAAAAAAAACTTAAATATGGCCAAATTATTCCAGAGCCAAGACATTTCGATTAAGATAATGAAGGCGGCTGTTAATGTTAACACGTTAACATGTTCTGTGTGTCAAATTTGATCAACAGCCACAGAAAATATTACATACAAGGGTTTAAATGCATTAACTGTGAAACTTTAATTGTTAAAGACAATGGTTTGCGTTGTTAGTTGAGGCTGGATGCATTTGTCTGTTATCATTACTTGGAGTCAGGAATTCACTATTTAAGATCTCCGTACCATTTTCTCAAAATATGGTACGTCTATAATTCTATAAATTGCCTGACACCACTGCCTACATCAGTATTTGTGGGTGGTTATTATAAACTTGTATTTATCAGCCCAAAAAGAAACAAGAACAGCCATTAGAACACAAATACATCCATTTTAATTTGAGAAAATACAAAAAGAAACATGTACAATTTATGTACAAACTTTTTGTACAAGACAGTATGCTTATCAGCAGGTTATATTTGACAAAGTCAGGTAGATCAACTCAGCACCATCACATTTTCTCCATATAGCCATTATAACAGTTCAAACTCCTTTTTCCTGTAATGAATATCCCAAATGATTTATTTGTTTTAATAGAAACTGTTAAATCCTAATGCAAATTCACATTGTTAAGACTTAATACCCACAAAGACGTTAAGTCAATACAGTTTCATTTTTTAAAACCACCTGCTCTTTACTGTAGAAGAGATCTGCCTCTTTATCAAGTGAAGGAGTGATGCATACACACGTACAAACTAAAACTTTACTTAGCATCTTTCAGTCAGTTTTACTGATTCAGTCTCTGTTATGTATTTACGCACACATGGTAACCCTGGCATTTTTGGGCCTAATAATAGTGACTGATTTAACCTTTGTAGATGCCACTTTTCGCTTTAGTGGGACTTTTTTCTTCCTCCTTTTATCTAACCACACTGCCTGTCACTCTACTGGCATGGAGGCATGGAGTTATGGATGGCTTGGATGTTCTCCATGCCAGTATTAGGTACCAGTGTACTAAAGGTCCATGTTGTAACACATGACTGAATGATGCTTTGTAAGAGACACGATAATGGCACGATAGATAGTCTGATACATAGAGGATGTCGTTTTACCTAACAGCAGGTACAGACAGACTGCATGGGACTTCTGAGATTCTTATTGCACACAGGAGAAGATAGTCAAGCTGAAGGACAGGCCTTGTTGATCACTGCATGGACAGACTTTAGCTGTGAAAACAAATCTCAAAAGGACTGACAGAAATAAAGCATTCCTGATGTGTACAGATATATTTGTTTTAACTGATCATTTATTTCGTTCAGATTTTCTATCTGAATACTGGCTTAAATAAAAGACAAAATGTAAACAAATCGGTTAAAGCTTTATATAATGACTGTATTTACGGCAAACATAAACTTGCTTAAAAGCTGACGAAATGGAATGTAAACTCCAATGTTAAAGAAATAATATTTCTGTTCTTTTAAGTATATTATAACTACTCAAACTAGCCTTCAAGTCACTCTTAACATTTCACCAACATATTTCAGCTTATTTTGTAATGCACTCGACAAGTTTCATTACAGGAAAAGGATCTTAGATAAATAATTTATTAAAATGTCCAATGTACTGTGATTCATTATTTGTGTTAGGTCTGATTTTTCTTTCAGACTAGCAAGTATGTTATTGAACAATCCAATTTTACATAGGTTACTCACATTTAAATAATAATTTTTTAAAATCCTACTTGCTACAAAATGTAACATCCATGTATTAACAATTAAAAATCACTTGAAGACAGAGCCTAGTCGGCTGCAACAGGATTGTACTACATCCAGTGGACAAACATTTAAGCAGAGATCCTTGTTCTTCAGAAAATAAAATGTGGCCTATGAAGGGCAAAATTTACACAGCATACTTTGACACTAAACATGTTTTCTTCAACCTCAGTCAGTAGTAAAATTGTAGCAATGTGTTTCTTCTATCTAGAATCAAATGGTATTTAGCTCATTTCTGACTAATTATATCTATAATTATTCCCTTTCTACCAACCCAGTCTGACATGAATCATAGGTGTATGCACATTAAATGTTTCAGTATGTCCCTGTGTTTCATGAGACCTAATTTAGGTCAGTATCAACGATAGCTATCCATTATACCCTTAAAGAAAAAAAAGAGTAGCTGCAAGCCACTGATCTCTCATTCTCATGCACATTTTCAGATTTTAACTATCGCTTTTAACTTGGAATTAGACTACTGTTCACATCTAAGTACTGCATATGTATGTTTAATCTCAGCCAATGAAAATGAAAACTAGAAAACTTAATTAAATTGGCATAACTAGAGCCAGTAGAGCAGCCTAGGTTCTAAAACACTTTTCAAGGAATCGAATGGAGGGCTGACTTCCATTAACATTTTGTTTAACCTATTAAAAGCACTGTCACCTAGGGTAAAAATGGACAACTCAACTGGTGTGTACTGTCGCCTTAGTAATATGTATTTAAGATCATTTTAGAAATAAAGTTCTTAGATATGTATAAAAATAAGTACAAAATGATACGCTCATATGGATAAAAAATAACTATGTACGTACAGTATGTATAAATCAAACAGAACATTTCAGGCAATGTTCTGCTTAAAATATGTATTATTAGATGTCCCACATAAAGGCTCAACAACTGTATTTTAAATTTAAGTGAGGCTCATTCTATCCAGTTTAACAGCAGAGCAACATTACACTCATCCCAAAACTATGATTGAGCTTTGCTTATGTAGATTTCCATCTTCAGTTTTCAGGCATCCAGTTGGTCACAGAGAACACCCAAGCACGTCTCTGCCTCTGTACCAACTATGTGTCAGGCAGTGTTAGGAGGAACCAATAATGCCCACTTTTCGCAATATGTGGCATACTATATACACATTTCAGTGGTTAGAGCAGTGTTTTCTTCACACTTCAATTTTAAGTGAGAATGCGCGTTAAAATATGATTTAAAAATATGATTTAAAAGCTCAATCATAGTGTGTTTATCACATGAGTGCATTTACTTTATATTATTAGAAGAACCAAAGAGCACCAGCATCTGGTGCTTGTGCTTCCTCCAAATGATACGTTAAGAGCCTTGAACTTGAACACAGCCACGTCGACACTAGCAGTCAAGCATATATGGAAAGACATCAACAAAAGTAGTGCATATCCTGTTAACGTATTGCCAATTTTGTAGGGCTACGCTGATGACCTCTTAAGTTATTACATGAATATGGCAAACACATTCCCATACATGATGGCTTAAACGTTGTTAATGCATGGAAATGAACTCACTTTCCCTGTTTACATTTGCAGCATTTACTGAGATCCAGCAAGTCTCCTCACCCCCAACATTTCCAAGTGTCGTCAATCAGCAGGGTCCTCAGGTTCCACTCAAAGAAATAAAAGCACTGCTGACACTCAAGTTATTCCACAACTTCTCCATTAGGTTTAGTGCAAAACAAAGCAGATGACAGGGTGGGTATAGCTCAATTATTGGGGCTAATCTGCATCAGATGAGGTTCTTTGGGTAATGTTAGAACGAGCTGAATGACTGTGACCCAGATCCTCCATTAAAAACAAAAATTCCTTCTTCACAGAGTCAGGTCACTACAGACAAGAGATATTGCAAAGAATTACAGGAAGTACTTCTTTACCATTTGAACATAATTTCAAAAAGTGCTAGGGCGCTGTACAATCCTTATTTGATTGTCATTATTTACATCACTGTGTATACGTTTATAAATTAATCGTTTCCAAAAGCATGGAAGTAACATTAAAGGTATACACACAGGAGGTCCCTTCCAGTTTCTGTGATCACAACATAACCCTCGAGCTGCAGAAGTACAGTGAACTGTTAACATCACCACCACTCATCTGCTAGGATGCTCCAACCCCCTCCGTATCGTCAAAAGGAAGCAACTCAGCATTCATCTTCAACTTCTCTGATTGGTGGAATCAGGCTGCTAGTGGATTTGTACTGATTGACTTGATTGGCCATGTGAGTGCTCATGGGCTTGATTTGAATGTTCCTTGGGTAGGCATTTTCTGGTTCATCTGTAAACCATTTCTTTTCTGTGAGAAAACCAGGCAGAACAGGTGGGAGGAGAAGAGCAGGGAAGATGGAAAAAGCAGTATTAATATGCAGTGTTGACAGAAGTAAAAGAACACACTATGTACACAGGGATAAATGACACTCAAGTACAATGAGTGAAAATCCAGGTCATTGGACCAACAGTTCTACTTTAAAAAAAACATTTTTCTAAAACAACATGGTATATGTAAACAACTTACAGGCTCTAAATACACTACAGGATGACTACAAACTTAAAGAACAAGGTGTACCATGCTATGTTTCGGTGTTCAATAACATTGAGGGTCAAGTCTGCTGTGGGGTTCAACAATTTTTTTTTTAATTCTAACTTCTGGTAAATGAGACAGCATGTCAAAATACAGAGGACTTAAGCCATGTGTGGGATGAATTTCTGTCCTCATCCTGCTCAACTTCCCACAGGCAGTGTCATTTTCTAGCTCTCGAACATTTCTAACTCCGACTCTAATGTGAAAGTTGCTGCAGGCTCAAGAGTGTCAGCCAGCGAAGGCCTGCAGGCTAGGGTGTCACAGCACAAGCGTTTGATGTGAGTGGAGTTGTGCCTGCGGTGGTGCAACGAGTCAGCCACCTTGCTCTATTCCCCTGAGTTCACTACTGATACGAGTGCTTATGTCGCCCTGAGACATCCTCCGGCATGGCAAGAGTTAAGAGAATCAATTTCTCAGGGACTGAGTTTCTCATCATGTTTTCTTTTCTTACATTTTGATGAGACTTCCACCACGAGGAGAACATTTAGCAGTCAACTTCCCTGGTTTGGATGACAAAGTTCTGATTGAGCCAGTTTAAATAGAGAGTTGAGTTAAGAGTTGAGTAGCTTGCAGTTTATTACATGAACACTTAGGGAAAAGCAGTAGCTCTGAAGTATCAAGCCTACTACCATTCAAAATCACCAAACTACTGTAAAGAAATAATGTCAAAACACACAGGCCTTTCACACAAAAGATTAGCAGTGAAACCAAACCTAATAATAACAATAATAATAATAATAATAATAATAATAATAATAATAATAATAATAATAATACATGGACAAGGAAATCAATTAGATAATTAAATCTAGAGAAATTGATCAGATGAACTCAGGTATAGAGGTAAAAGGTAGAGGATGATCAATCACATGCAATGCTGGGGTGATCCTAAGCATGGCAATAGTTAAGCAGTAGCAGTAGCCATTTGCTTTCTACTGGAAAGCAAAGGTGAAATGTAGACATGATTTCCTTTAAAAAGAAAGCATCCTCTCTCATTCCAGTGTTCCAC
Organism: Parotocinclus haroldoi; assembly: GCA_034779995.1. NCBI lineage: Eukaryota > Metazoa > Chordata > Actinopteri > Siluriformes > Loricariidae > Parotocinclus > Parotocinclus haroldoi. The sequence goes on from JAUZST010000877.1 coordinate 308,025, forward strand.
ATGGACAGAATCATGATTAAAAGGTCTCACACAGGTGCTATATCATGCATAATTGTTAGCTTGCATACCTTGGCCCATTCTATTCATCCTTGTTGCACTTTAGAAAAAGAAGTGGTCTAAGTAAGTTTTGCACTTCTCAAGGCGAGAAACAAGTCTAAAACAATGTTACTGACATGACCATATCCTTCATTTTCAGCTACTGTTTGGGGAAAAATCACTTTGGGATGTGAAAATATTTTAGAACATTCCCTCAAAATGTCATTCTGTTTATATCATACTTGTTTTGTGATATACCCAACTGCATGTGAACAAGCTCTTATGAATACATTATATTCCTGTACAGTATATTCATACATATTAATATTTCATTTCACTACATGCTAAATGTACATACACTTATACTTCCATTCTATGAGGGTAAAATACTGCAAAAGTAACTTGCCCAGAACTATTCTAGACAATTCTTAACAGCTTTTTATAGAACCATGTAGTAGTAGAGCTATTTATCAGAAAAAAAGGATTCTTTCCAAAACACAAACTCAGTCGAAAATTTCCTAAAAAAAATCTACAAAACCATCACCAGATATTCTGTATCTGTAAGGAATTTGTAGAATCACATCATTTAACAAAACCCAACACTGTCTGAAATGCTCTACAACCACACGAACAATTTCAAAACTACCAAACACACAGCCAACATAAGTCAACACAGACATGCAACTGCAGCTCACATACAAATACAATGAAAAAGACAACAGTTAGTGGACTTGTGCTGTCTATTCCTCTGCTATTTATAAATAGCCCTAAGGACTTAGGTCATGTCAGAAAAGTATTACAAATCTATACCACACAAATAACAACAAGAAATATTTGCATATATTTTATATACAAATATTAGTGCACAAACACACAGTCATATATCAATAATACACCACAGAAATACATTTAGAGGTTATTTTTAATGATTTCAAATTAATATTTCTAAAAACTAAACATGGATATTTAAAATTTATTCAGGGAAGAATTTTGTTCTCAAATTGCTCTGTTATTTTATTGCACCATTAATATAATATAGTTAGACATAGGCCAGTGCTGCTATGGTGCTGAATTAAGGATGTAGCTGAGATGAGTCAATGCACCAATGGGTCTAATGTGGGTTCAGTGCAAGGGTCACATGCACATAATCACAAAACAAACGCACAAACATGACAAGCAGCATTGATACAAAAGACACACGCATTACTCTTTCTGTACTGACATTAATCAACAGCAATCAACAACAATCAAGCATTTCCATACATGAAGCACAAACACATATACAAAGAGAAGGCTAGATTTGGGGGTGTGCGTCTTACTTGTGTTTGTCGCGGGATTCGCGGGCTTTGCTACTGCGGTTGGGCCGGTTGGTAGCAGGGATGGAGTGAGCTGAGGAGCTTTTCTTGCTAGACGAGTGTGAGGAATGAGACGAGTGGGACAGGCTAGTTCGTGACTGACCTGCATTGTGATCAAACTGCATCAGGCAGAAGATCAGGTCAGTGGGGACCAGCTCAAACTCATAGGGAGGATTGGTGATGACATATCTGCGAAGGTACATAAATTCAAGATAAATGTTTACTATTATTCTTACTATCATTAGTAACTAAAACATTTTATAAAACAGTTGCTGTCTTTTCTAGGGCATACATGAAAGGTATCCCACTATTACTTTTTACTTTAGCAATAACTTTACTTTAGTAATTCACCAGAATTTCTCTGGAATGTTAAGTACATAGAGGCAACCTTAACATGTTTTTACAAACACGATGGGGGCTTTTATTACTCAGTGGCTTTGGTATGTGCCAAGTAAATAAGAGCGCATGAGCAAAAAATAAATAACTATTTCTCTTTTTAACATACAAGTATGACAAAAACTGTATTTGTGGGTTTCAACATTATTTCCAGCTTGATCTCAAAAGTTTGTTTTCACCAGATGCAAAAGTGTTGTTGTACAGTAACAACACAGTTGTATGTGGACACAAAACGTCTGAAAAAAAGCATTAAATGAAATGACTACATATAACGGAATATTACAAGCCACATTTCAAGAACTGTTGGACATATTGTAAAATGCACTTTGTATAATGTACTTTGTATAATTCCCTTGAAAATGTATTTCACTGACAGATAAACAAAGGAAATGTTTCCAATATTTTTACTGATCAACTTAATTTTGCTTTGTAATCATAAACATATTTAAAAGTTAATGCCTGCAACACTATCAATGTTAGCTGCATGTTTACCAGTGTATTAAATTGACTTTTCTTTTAAATAAACTTTTAAATCATTTGAGGACTTAGTATAACACTGCAAATTATTGATGTTTGTATTTATCCTTGTATCCTAATAGACTTTCAAGCTGCAGTTCCTGTTGCAGCAGCAAACTGTATTAAATGACTCCCAAACCCCTGTCTATATTTATTACTACAGCTTTATGGTTTCTCATGCAGTGCCATCAGAGTGCTTGAAGGTCAGACAGTGCTTTCCAGACTTGCCCTACACATACTGGAATTGATCTGAATCTTTTCATAATATTGTGCTTTAACCCTTTTTGGAATCTTGCACTGAAAATTTTTCTTTTGAAACTGACTGACAATTCTCTCATGATGTTTGGCACAAAGTGGTGAATCAAATTAGTTTCAAAATCAGTTAAATAAAAAAGAATAAAGGTTCAACATGCATATTCCACACAGATAGGACCCAGGCCGCACAATCTTGGGATTGAACCCAGGACCTTATTGCTGCTACCCACCGAGCCATCGTCCCACTGAAAATAGACCACAGACCACCTATGCTTTATGTGAAAAACACAACTCACCTTTTAGTGCACTGGCTTGGCATACTTAGGTGTGCATCTCTTAATCTATAGATTCCAAAGCACAGCATGTTGTATGTTTTTAATGCTTTACAAAATAAATCCCCATAGCAGCCACCATCCTGAAGAGAAACAAAAGATAAATTGATATTTTTGGGCCGCTGTTAATAAAAAAACATTCCTTAAGAATAACAATTCCTTAAGTATTTCGGAGATATTCCGAGAAGTAAGTCACAGTAAGTCATTTGGAATGAGACTTTGTAAACCACAAAAGAACACTTTTGTTTTTAAGTCAAAAAATTAGATTTAGTGTTAAACACCTGATAATGCATGTGGATATACAATGGATACATTGGTACTCATAAGTATATAAAACCATTAGAATGTTGTTAGTTTTCAATATATGATATATTACAAACATAATCAGTTTTCCAACACAAGTCATAAAAGTAAAGAAAGAGGGAACTGATTAAACAAATCAGATAAAAATAATACTTGGTAAATTATGTATTAAGTGGCAATTGAAATGACTGCAGATTAATTTTAGGGGCAGGTGTCTTGTCATGTTTCTTTAGAACTTGCTGTTAGAGTTTAGAATTCATTGTTCCATCAGTGATGGCAAGCCAGATACAGGAGACTTATGCTGAAATACAGTCTTTTACTTTTTCCAGACACTTTTCTACTTAAAACCAAAAAGGTTTTTATATATTTCTAATCATAATTAGCAACTTGCAGATTAGCAGCAATGTTCTTTCCGGAGAGCAGTGGCTTTCTCTTTTTAACCATGCTATGCACACAATTTTTGTTTAGTGTTCTTCTGGCGGTGGTTTTTCTGAGCTAGTGGAACCACTAGTTGGGAGAGTAGCAGTAGTCTTGAATTTCCTCCATTTGTTCACAATCTGTGTGATTGTGGGTTGCTGGAGTATAAAAACTTTAGAGATGGTTTTATACATTTTCCATCCTGATGAACAACAATATCTATTTGTCTGATGTCCACATAATTATTGTTTGCTTGTACCTTAAACACTTCCACTAACTTTCTGTGAAAATCAGATGTTCATATATCCCTGTTCTTTAAAAACGAAAGGGTGCTCAGTCACACCTGATTGTTAGCTTAGTGATTAAAAACACCTGACTCTCATTTTGCCATAGAACCCATAGAAGGTGGGCTGATGACCATTGTCATTGGACCCATGATGAATGGTCAACTGTCCTCTTCTCTGATGAGTCACGGTTCAGTTTACAGCCTGACAATCATCATGTCCTGATCTAGTGTGAACGAGGAATATGGCATAACCTGTGTTTCATGTGAGAAAGTGACTCTTTTGGTGGTGGAATCATGGTTTGGGCTGGCATCAGCATTGGTGGTCGTTCTGAGCTCCACATAATCAGAAATGGACGCTGACTGCTGTCAGATACCAAGATAAGCCCCACAACATGCTTTAGGAGGCAGGAATCAAACACATGGACTGGCCTTCGCATTCTCCAGACCTTAATCCTATTGAACATGCGTGGGATGTACTGGGAAGACGACTGGCAAACCATCCAATGCCTACCACAACACTTGAACTGGAGGTTGCCCTGTAGCAGAGGATCTGCTGGACAATCTGATCCTCTCCATGCACCATCACTGTCAGTGTATTCTGGCAGTCTCGGGTGATCATACACCCTACTGATCAGTTAATGGGTGGCACTCTCGTCCAGTTTGACATGCTTCTGTTCATCCACATGAATATGTCACTTGCTACATAATCACGATAATTGAGTTTGCATCTCATTTGAGTAATCAAACAACTTTTCATTTGCTTTTTTTGATCATCTTGTTTAATTAAACAAAACAAAATGCTTTATATTCATTATGAAATATTGAAATATTGCACACTATCTGGGTCTTTTAGGCATGCACAGTATGTTCAGTTTGTATTAGTGGTCAGTAAATGCATGGGATAGGGGAGCATGTGCTCTTGGGGAAAGTGGCAAAAGCTGTCAGCTCTTCTTAAGCATTCACTTACCCCAAGGTCTGCGAAAGGGCCATCGTAGAGGGCGAGCTGTGCCACGCGACACCTGTCCCTGTTAGCTAGCGTCTGTGGTGTGCTATAGCCTCCGCGCAGTGCGTTCTCCTCTGCCAGCAGTGCCTCCAGCTCTGGCGTTGCCCCTCCCGTCACCAGCGTCCGGATCAGTGTCAGGATATTGTCATTGAAGTATGTCTGCCAAGATGAGGTAACGGATATGGACAGCAGCACCATTAGAGTCACAGTGGAAGACAGCAAGGATTTTGAACCCATTCTGAGCCTTGTTATCTAGACCCTGATCTGTCTCTTTGCATTGTGTTCCCCCACGACAGGAAGGAACACAGCAATGCAATTAAGCCAGCTGTTGTTGTTGTTGTTTTTTTTTTTCTTATCCGCTTCTAAATTCATTTGATATCACCAGCCATGCTTAACAGGACACCGTTTTACACACAGTATCACCAGATACCTTCTCTTGTATCAACTATCATTAGTAGAACAAATTATCTTTATGGGAGTCAGTGGGTGAGCCTCATACACAGATGTACAGCACTCAGGAATTAATGTACTCATGTTCTTTGATAATAAGGCAACATGCTTATCACATTGTGCAAAATGAAAAGCACATGATTTAGTACAGCAGAAAACCGTTTTGACTTTGCCTCCTTGTTATTTATGCCTCTTTTTCTTTTTGCACAGAACAACCCTGACACACTTCCACACCTCTACATTTGATGCATTGTTGCACAGTGCCAATTGTGTATTGTTGGCAGGTCCATTTACCATGTCTATCTGAGTATATATTCGCATGTGTGTACATTGTGTGTTTGAGAGTAAGAGAGAAAGACAGGTGCTGGTCTAAGCTGCAGCGGGAGGTGGGGTTCTGACTGTGTATTGGAGTGACACCTCTCCAGGCCCCTGACAGCACCATTCAGCTGAATGATAGATGAGAGCTGTCTATTAGCCAGCTTCACCTTTGTCCAGAGTGGAACACACTTGAAGGCTGCTTTGTTCTAACTTCACTCAACGTGAAAGGCACTAGAATTTAGTCATCATGAGGATAAGGGGGGCAGCAGTGGTTGTAGGTAAAATGCAAGAGAAAGAGAAGGAAAGAGAGAAAAGGTCTCTCACTAACTACAATGACATTATTTGGAGATTAAAGCTTTCGGAACTCACAGGAGCCCACCTATGTGTCAAGGTGTGCCATTAAAGACAGCTCAAGCACTTACCTTGTTAAAAGATCTAATAAGGCACTTGAAATTCATTTCATGAAACATTATATCAGGAGTCTTGGCAACAACTTTTCTTTTGATGTCACTGCATTTGACAGTACTGTCTGATCAATGCGCTGTTTCATTTATGAACCTCTGTCTACCAGTAACGCTCAAGGCCTTCGTCTGAATGCAGCAGAGCCTGAGGTTTCCTGTTTCCTTTACACTATTTCAGAGGATTAGCTTCAAGAAATCAGGATATGTCTTTGTGGAATTCTATATAAGACCCCATGATGGGAGAAAAATGTAACTTTGACAAGGTACTATGTTTGGTACTTCATTGAGCTATTTAACAGAGACTGATCAAAAAATACAAAGCACATAAAAAAAAAATTTCTTTCAGAAGGAAAATGCATTTTTCTACCACTCATGCAACTTTACCTATAAAACACAATGCTATTGTTTAAAGTAAATATAAACAGTAAAACAAGAATGAGTAAAAAATTTAACTACAGTTCAGACGTGAAAAGTGCTGCTGAAGGTTTGGATATAAAATAGGCACTGCTTGGATTTTATGCTTAATAAAGCATTGGTGTTTTTTTTTTTGTTTAACATCAAATAAAATAAAACATAATAAAAATGCAAGAAACATTTTTTTTAAGCTGTGTACAATTATGTCTTCTTTTTACCAAGGTCTCTTGTTATTGCTGTGGCTACCCTCTTATGTGTGATGAATTAAAAAAACATTGTTTCATGACACAGTAAATCTGTCTGTGGCACTGTAGTGGGAGTAATATTTTTGAGAGGGATCAATAATAAACTTACAGCGCTCATAAGTGAGTCAAGTACGCTGACAGCAAAAGCCGTCCCGCAGGCAAAAGGCTGGGTTAAATACAGCTCTGTGTCTGGGTCATCATCATCATCTTGGTCCAGGAACTGAACATTTGAATCGTTCACTATGACATAGAAACACACTATTACAATCACGCAAAGTGCATTATGGAATCATCAAAGCATCGACGTGAATCATAGATTAATAATCTGTTATCATGTCAAGATTTTTTTAACCACACTGCTGACAGAAATAAGGGGATACTTCAAAATTCAATACCCCAAAATGAAATATCCCCTAATTTTTGTGAACAGTGTAGAGCATTGAAAATATAAGCTCTGTAGAATTATTTGCCCTACTGCACACTGCTGTATAAAACCCAAAAGATATATCACAGTCTCAACATCTAGGTTAGACTTCATATAGCTTGGGGATAAAATAAATAATTAAGATAAACAACCATGCATCTCATGGATCATGCTAAAAAAATAACAATAAAGAAAATATACATGGAATACTGCATTACTGTTCCTCTAAACGGCATATATTTAATATTTATAAAATGTTTAAACATCACATTCAAATTTAAATGACTAAAATTGTATGTTTGGTATAATTTAAACAAAAACAGACATAACAAGGAATAACCGGTGTATGCAATACACTACTTACAAAATGTTATGGGATATTTCATTTTTGTAAGCAGTATAAATACTTCAGAAATATCAGCATAACCCAATTACTCAGTTTTCTTAATGAAAACATCAACATTGAAGCTAAATAAAAGCTCAGTTCAGCACTGGCAAATTACACAAGTTCGGAATCTTTGAGTGTTTTTCCAGAGTAGCCAGTATTTGAGGAAAATGCCTTGAAACTCTGTTCTGTTTGAACATAGCTTCATACAAATCTTTGTTTCACCCCTCTTCAAAATGTATACTTTAGAGATTAGGACCAGCTCCAAAATAAATATATAAAAGTAAACAGCTCAAAGGAAGGTTTTATCTGGAGGGATTTTTTGATTTTTTTATCCAGACTTCCTGTGAACTTTGGAAGAGAAATGTCAGTCTTTCAGACAGGCTGCTGATGAAAAAGATCCTAGGCTACAGAAATGAACAGCAGGGAGATGCTATGGAAACAGCCACAAGGACAGAATTGCATGATCAAAGGTCTAGTGATGCTCTGAGAAAGGGGGAAAAATCATAAAAAGTCCAAAACAAGAGAGTCAATTTCAACCAGAACGGAGGATAAAAATGTGATGCCATGAGATTGGGCCTTGTCTGCAGCCAGGGAAATCAAGACAAGCCAATGAAGTAGGCAGAGCATTAGTGCAGCGGAGGACAATGGCACAGCTTACCCAGTTCTGTTATCATTTGTATGTTGGTTCCACTCTTTTTTTCCTGACTGAATGGAACCAAAGGCAGTAGTTTGTCAGGCTTAGCTAATGATGATAAAACAATGTTGGGGGAGACTGTTACTAAAACAATTTCAACGGCATGTAAAAAGTATAAACGAGAGAATCATATCAGCGGTGGGATTAGAAATCTAAAGGTACAGTATCTCCTTTCAGAGGGGCACAGCATCTGTAGGTGCAGAGCAAGATACCAAACATCTGTTCCTAACTGGTAAACAGAGCCTGCCTCCATGACATGTGCATTTTAGCCTTTCAGGGCTCGAGTGGAAACGTATTTGAAAGACAAAAAGCAAAGAGCAGTTGATTGGATTAGGACGTATGTAGGCAGAAGCCTTATAACAGCTACATACATTTCCTGAGGTTTCTTATAGTGTTGGCTTCTCTAACAGCACAGAACTCTCGTAACTGTGATGTGGGCCTCCGTAACTTCTTGTGGCTGATACCTAATTCCATATGAAGCTGTTGGAATTTAAGCATGTTTGGTGTGTAATGCAACTCGGGTTGGGGCCCCTTCCACTGAATGCGGCGTAATTGGGTCAGTAGAGAGTTAGAGTGGCCAGTCCCGTGTGCTTTAGTGCCCATCGAGATTTGAAACTTTCATGAGTCCCTGTGTCCTGGGAATACTACCACTGTCTTTGTTATTAATAAATGGACCCATTTTTAAAGGTGCTTTTTGCGTCTATGCAAGTCCAGCTATCTTAACGCATTAAAAGAGATGTTGTTAAGCACCTGCCTGACCTATTTAGCTGAGTCTTGCAGAAAACCCATGCAAACACATGGACACATAGACACAACAATACAGATACATGGATGTTACAAATTGTATACCACTGGCTGCTGGGTTAGATCGGATAGAAGCTACATGACTTACCTAGTTCAGTTATGATGGGGATGTTTGAGCCAGTGGTGACAGACGTTTGGCGAACCAAGCCGTGCACTGGACTGTTGTCTGGAGATGATCTGTCCATTCCAGGAGGTGTAAAACCTGAAGATGATAAGAATAATGATAACTTCAGTGACTGTAATACATTCTAAATATTATTGTCAATAGTGGATTGTCAAAAGTGTAAATAATGGCATTGCAAGAAATAAACACTGCAACTGGAAATACTGTGGAAAAAATGAGTTTGTATCACTGTAAATTACAGAGTGTGTCAAAGATGACATAATGAAAGAGGCACAGTGCCCATCTTAAACACTGCAACAGATATTCAGCTTTTAGGGGTCAGCTGAGACATATTTGGCAGTTGCGGCCTTCCATCAACGGCTAGATATAAATTTTATATGCAGTTCATTTTGTTACCATAAATTGGTGAAGTGGATCCTGAAAGCCTTTTATGTGAAAACACGATTCTGAGGCATGAAATACAAGTACTGGTGACAGGACTATGAATTCAATGACTTGACACTTTTGCATTTCCACAAGCTGACAAGTAAACACCTTAAATCAGTAATGCTATATGCATAATGCATTGGGCCTGTTTTGGCATCCATCACATAGTGCTGACTAGAGAAAAATGCAAGCATATAGTTTCTTTTTTGTAAAATGGAAAACATAATGCAGAAATTGATTCGGGTCAAAAAGTTTTAAAAGCAGTGCAGGATTCTGTGCACTCAGTGAGCATCTTTTAGTCAAGAGATGTTAGAGCAGGGGAAAAGACACTAACACATTCCTACTTCCCCCATTTTCCACACTATGAAGAAAATAATTTCCGCTCACCCTGTTGACATGTCACATATACAAAGACAATCTGAGTAAATATTCGTGCTGAAAATCTGAACAATACAAAATGGAGGCTCTTTTCGTGATGTCTAGGAAATGTGACATTCACTTCAAATAACAAAGATGGGTATGTACTATCACATTTAACATTTTCACTTCGCAGCATGAACAAGAACTACAGCATAGTGGATTGTGTAGTAAAAACATACAGCAGAGCTATAAGTTAGGTTAATACTGTCAAATGTTTACAGTGTAAATATTACAATTTTCATTAATGACAGTAAAAAACTTTAAAAATACAAAAAGTATTTATGTAATACTAAGTATTTAAAGTAAAAATACTTTATATGTGCATTCCATGAATGTGTTGTTACATAATCTTCACACTCAGCTATTCGATAATCCTTTGCATGTGTGTCTCTGGAAATAGGATTATTATATTTAGCTTTAATCTATTGAGTTAAAAACCCTTTTGCAAACAATTCAATACTGAAATCATAAAAAGAAATTAAACATCTACACTGTAGGTACTTTGGTAAAGTACAAAACCTCCTTAGAATTTGTTCTAGTTAAGGTATAAATCACCCACATGTGCCTAATATGACATGCACGAGTTTGTTCTCCTTTACCATCTCCTTTATGACTGTATTAATTAGGCAATATATATCAGAAGATGTTATGACAAAGTAACAATACTGATATGATACATTGTCATCTGTCAACAAATATGTTCTACATATCTACAGATAAATTTGTTCTATCTTCTTCAGCTCAATGCAACAGATGTTTAAATGAATTAATTAATAGATAGAGCAATAATAAAACAGGCTTCCTGCATCTTTTCCACAAACAGAATGATTAAGGTCTATAATCAGCCGTGACATGAGGAACAATTCTACACAAATGAACAGCTACTGCTTTGTAACAAAGAGCATTCTGTTTGGCCTCACTCATTTCTCTCAAACAATGTCACTGTTAAGCTGCAGCCTCATCGTTCTGTGAAAAAGTGGCTCCTCAATAACAGTTGAAATCTTAATTGTTGTATGCCAGATTGCGTGGGCTGTGTAATTTGCGTAATGAAGAGCAGCTGAAGAAGTGGTGTTGCTGATTTGTAGTGCCTGCTTAATGATGATGAATCCTGATGGGCACAAGAGGGTTACATGTTTATCTGAATGCGTAAACAATCTGTTCAAATCAATTTGTCTGCAAACAAATCTGCTGCAGCCCTACTAACCGAGGCAAATAATGTACAATATGCAGTGTGATATTTGAGATTTTTCTCAGCATTAAAGTAGATATACTACACACATACATAATTTAAATCTTTTGTGTGCATTCACCTTGGCAATAAAGTAGTTATTATAATAATAGTTAATACGTATGATGTCAGGTTTAGCAGTAAGATAAACATGACAAAAAATGTGTGCAAATAAATGAATAAAAACAGAAAGATTACCACTATACCAATGCCACTAGATTAATTAAGAAAAATCATCATACCCAACTAGCCATAAAAAACATCTATTCTAGCATCATCATTAGTTTTTTTTCTTTCATTCCTCCCCATTTATGATGACATGACTACAATGGGAATCTGATAATAAACAGAAATTTCAAATATTCCTGGGCAAGTAATGTGTTGGATTTGCAGTGCTTAAACTAAAATCTGAGCTGGTACAAACTTTGTTATCTGGGTAACATCAGTTGACGTCAGTTTCCTACTTTCTGTTACAAATACATCTTCATCAATCAAAGTTTAAATGCAACATGGTTGAATTGTCAAAACAATGGACCTGCCCATGATCCTCAACTTCCCTGCCCATGATCATCAACTTTCTTACAGGAAGAATTTATTTGACTGGCGTTAACACTGACCAACCTTAATCCGTTGTTTTAAGTGCTCTTGTCTAACCATGATTTATGATGAATATATAATAATAATGTATATGTTTATATATATATATATAGATGTATAATAAATGTATTAGTGTATTACAGTATAACTACATTCACATGGTTTGCTTTACCTACATATACAGTCTAACCATGTTGCATTGCTTAGCCCCCCCCCACCCCACCCCCCCAGCCCAAACTCTTTCCACACGAGATGTTTTACCCTTCAAAGCCGCCAATCTATGCCAGTAATGTGCAGCCCCTGTTTGTTATCAGAGCCATTATATAAGGAGGAGACTAGGCACTGATTGAAATAGGAATAGGATTGTAGTACAGAAGCCCTCTTCTGACAGTAGAAAAAAAAACAATCAGCATATTAACATTAGTATGCTCCCCTTTGAAAGAGATAGGAGTCTGGTCTTGTATGACTGGAAATAACCGCCTGGCGACATTACCAAATGGTGGCAAAGTGAATCATTTTATCTTATAATGGCTTTCATCACATTTAGTGATGAGTTGCAGATGGACTTAATGAGTTTTGTGTCACAATAACAATCGTCAATCACTGACTATTTTACAGTAAAAGACATTACATCAGCATCAGGTAACAATGTCCCTCTGTCTATTTTTTGTCACCAAACACGCCTATTGGCAAAAATATCCATGAAACAGACATGGGAAGAATAAAAAGTTTAGACTTTACTGTATATTTGGTATAGGAGCATTAGATGGAATGTTTGCATGCAAATTTCTTTTGCTGCATTTAAAATAGTCACATGAAAAAGCAATTGTCACAAAATGTGAGGCGTAAAACTGTTTTGACGATAAATAATAGGTTTGGACACAAGAATCCACTTCATGTCATTAATATATCTGTTTTAACATATTTGAGCCATTAATATTTTTAAATATAATATATTTAAACTATATAGCACTAATCAAGTTTTGGACTTCAGCAGGCGGATGCTGCCTGAACTGCCCCTTCCCTGGTATGTGCTGATGTGTCCTAGGCCACTGTTTACCTTGGGAATTAGCCTGCAAGACACCAATGCTGTCATCGAACTGCATAGACTTGATGTTGAGTGATGCCAAGATGCATTCCTTGTCTTGCAGTGAAGCATCATCAATATTGTTCTGATTGGCTGACAGGATAACACACATGTCGCAGAGGTTGATGTTTACAGCCCTTAAATCTGCTCTACTTAATGGTGTGCCCTTCAGCAAACAGAGAGATACAGAGAAACAGAGAGAATAATTAAGACAATAAATTAAAGATTAGGGTGTTCTTCTTTAAAAGGCAGTGACAACTTATCCAACTATGCACTGAGGCATGTGGATATGCTCTCTGTAAAGGGTAGTGCTTGCCTATGGCAGCATTTTGGGTATTCTTATATTATATTAAACCAAAATGTTAACAACAATCTCTTAAGTAGAGAGTAATGGCAGTTTTTCACACAGCTACTGTTTGTCAGTGACAATGGAAGGCTGCAGAGAGACACAGAGGCATTCAGGCTTCAAGTGCTTTTGAAATAGTACTCACAGGTAAGATGGAGACCTTAGGGAAATTGTGAAGGGTTTCCCATTCCCTCCTCAGATAATCCAAAGAGCCCACAAACACTATGTGCTTGAGCTCATGGTAATGGAAGTTACTGGCTCTTAATGGCATCACCAAGTTCCTCAGCCCCACTAATGCAGACATGACATCCCCAAATATACAGACAACTACATGTCCACTCAGAACTGTCATGGAGGCCTCACTCCGAGTCTGTGAAGAAACGCATGGAAAATAAAGCCTTATTACAAGCTGTGCAAAGTATTCTTATACAGTGGGTACGGAAAGTATTCAGACCCCTTTAAATTTATCACTCTTTGTTTCACTGCAGACATTTGCTAAAATCAAAAAAGTTAATTTTATTTCTTATTAATGTACACTCAGCATCCCTATTCAGACACTTTGCTGTAACACTCATATTTAACTCACAAGCTGTCCATCTCTTCTTATCCTTCTTGGGATGGTTCTACTCCTTCATTGGAGTCCAGCTGTGTTTAATTGAACTGATTGGACTTGATTAGGAAAGGAACACCTGTCTATATAAGACCTCACAGCTCACAGTGCATGTCAATGCAAATGAGAATCATGAGGTCAAAAGGAACTGCCCAAGGAGCTCAGAGACAGAACTGTGGTAAGGCACAGACCTGACAAAGGTTACTAAAAAAATTCTGCAGCACTTAAGGTTCCTAAGGTTCCTAGGAAGAAGTTTGGGATGACAGTACTCTTCCTAGACCTGGCAGTCAAGCCAAACTGAGTAATCGTGGAAGAAGAGCCTTGGTGAGAGAGGTAAAGAACAACCCAAAGATCACTGAGGCTCAGCTCCAGAGATGCAGTAGGAAGATGGGAGAAAGTTCCACAAAGTCAACTATCACTGCAGCCCTCCACCAATTGGGGCTTTATGGCAGAGTGGCACCACGGAGCTGAAAGCCTGAATAGTGTTTGCCAAAAAAACACATGAAAGACTCTCAGACTATGATAAAATAATTATTTGGTCTGATGAGACAGAGATTTAACTTTTTGGCATTAATTCTAAGCGTTATGTGTAGAGAAAACTAGTGTTCATCACCTCCCTATACAATCCCAACAGTGAACCTGGTGGTGGCAGCATCATGCTATGGGGTGTTTTTCAGCTGCAGGGACAGGACAACTGGTTGCTATTGAAGGAAAACTTAATGCAGCCAAGTACAGACATATCCTGGATAAAAACCTCTTCCAGAGTGCTCAGGACCTCAGACTGGATCGAAGGTTCACCTTCCAACAAGACAATGACCCTAAGCAC
>JAUZST010000877.1:338594-358279 GCA_034779995.1 Parotocinclus haroldoi
ACACACACACACACACACACACACACACACACACACACACACACACACACACACACACACACACACACACACTGTCAATCATTAACTTGTACATAGAAACACAGCAAACAGACTTGTGACTGTAACACATACACACATCAATCACTTATTGTGATAGTAAGACATACACACTACTTTCTACACACATATTCACACATGTTTAGGTGTCAATGTGGCAATGACGCGTAAATAAATATGACTGTTATGAACAATGGCCTTTTTAAGCAGAATAAGGACTGCATGTACAGATTTTATGCCACAAGTTACAGGTTTACAAAATTGCAGAACATAATGTTTCATTATTGATGGTTTCAAATGACAGCTGAATTTGTCAGATTTTGCCACAACATGCTCTTGTTTAGGCAAGACGTCTTTTTTTAAAACATGAAGTACTATTTTGATAGGGGAAAACTGCATAAAAAGAGGGGATTTAAGAAGATATGGACACAGTTAACAGACACTGGAAGAAAAAAACAGTTAACTCAAACTGGAATACATGAAGATGTCAACAGGTACAGACAAGACAACAAAACAAATGATGCAAATAGTAATAACTACTCTTTCTGCCTGCAAAGAAGTTAGTGCATTAAGCACAAGGATCACAAAAATACTGTAAGATTTGGCCATATTTAAGAAAGGGGTGGTACAATATCCTTAAGTTTTTCCAACAGATGGAGCATCTAAAGTGTTGCGGGGTAAGGTAATGAAGAGGGCATACCGCTTTCTGCTTCTGCAAACAACAAGAAAACATTACACATCACACATTTATTACATGACGGACTCAAAAAGGAGGTGAGCTTTATAGCGTTAATCATATCCGTGCCACAACCGTCCTTTCCCTAAAAGTAGGACTAAAAGAAAGATTTTATTTGGTTTTTTTTTTAGTATAACCTACAATATGTGTGTACTCTATTAGAAAAAAAAATATTTGTAAAATCCTACACTTTTCTGAAGATAAGGCTGGGAGAAATTATTAAACAGCAATAGAATGTATTATGTCCTCTTTAGGTTTGTGCTACATAAATTAGTCACCAATAAGCACCAGCTGTGTGAAGACAACTGGCAGGTTAAAAGGAAAATATATTTCAATATGCATAATAAATAATTGTCTCTATGGTGAAGATCATAAAAATGAATAACCACTCAAAGTGTGTATTTTGCAAGAACTCTAAACTCGTATACAAATGATATTAATTAACACTAATGAAGTTTGTTAAGATTATTATGCATATTAATTACAAACACTTAAATATATGTAATTGAAATCAGCAATTACTGAACTAATTCAAAAGAATTAGGGATTTAAACAATAAAATGGTTGTGCCAAAATCCAAAAACATGGAATCTACCACCAAGACAAAAACCTTGAGGAATTAAGGCTAAAATATTGTTTTTGCATAAGCTGACCTTTGCTTTGATCTAATGGTTGGGTGAATGCGACACACAGTTATTGGGAAGTACATCAACATGTATTAGTAAGAAATTATAAAGAAACACCTGAAGATAGTTTGTGGATCGGGAGAGGTGGTGGGATTCAGCAAGTAGAGGATATTGAGACAGAGTACTTCATGTTATTAGTTCTAATGGTTTCGTTAACAGAATGCAACAGGAGTAATATTGATGGGAGGCCTTTACTCAGAGTAAAACCTTCATCAATAGATCACAGTGAGTCTGAGCAGATGTTATGGCTCTATCATATCACACTGGCTCATACATACAGTCATCATTATTTGTTTTACTTCCTCTAGTAAACATTTTTTGTGGACTGACATTTCTGCAGTGGCACAGGTTTCAGTCACTCCAATTGAAAACCAAATTCCATGGTACAGGGAATTATATTTCTAATGTAGGAATATGTATGTTGAAGAAATCATTTGTTCAATTTGTCAGACCACTGAAGTTAATGTGGTGTTGGATAACATGTTGTGGTGGTGCTGTTAAGAGAACCAGTGAGGGATCCAACTGCTTTGCTTCCCTTCGGTCTGGAATGTGTGCTATGATGTATCAGGCAACCAAAGAGGGACAAACCTGCTTTCCCTCTGCTCTGACTTGTATTCAATAGCGATCAACAACAACTTTAGCTTCACGTAGCACAACCTGAAAAGAAGAGAGAGGACATAAGACCAGTGTTGCTACATCGGCCTTGCATTAGCTATGTGAAACAGAACCATTATACCTTATTGCCACAGTACCAATAGTAGCATGTTAAATATTCAGAAAGTTTGGAAAGTCATATACTGGGAGGGCATGATTGCTCTGATTACTTTGTTATCTAAATACATCGGTATATTAATTTACAGGTATTAACAGTATTTACAGTATAGTGCAAAAGTCTTAGCCCACCATTTCATTATAATATTATTTTGCCAATGGTATAATGACCATACATGATTATTTCACAGTTTCTTTATTAGAATACAACCAATAAATAAAGACAAATTGTATGCAGGGACAAAATTGGGGAAATAAAAAAAAAAACAGTGAATATATCCACCCCTTACGCTTAAGCAGTAGAAGCATGCAAGTTGACTCTTCCACAGGCTGAAGAAGCTTGATCAGTTTTTTGGCAGGGAAGCAGTCAAGAAACCACTTTTTTTTAAAAGAGGAACATGGTGAAATGTATATAATAAAAGATTGCAAAGACTGCAATTCAGATAAATGGAAAAGGGTATAATGAGTTTATTTTGTTGGGACCAAGCAAGAATTTGGCTTTTAGCAGACGCCCTTATCCAGAGCAACTTACAACAACTGATACAGTACTACATTTTGGGTTTTAGATCATGCTCAAGGATCCAACAGTGGCAGCTTAGCAGAGGTGGGATTTAAACTCTGTACCTTCTGGTCCATAGTCCAGTACCTTAACCTCTATGTCACTGCAGTCTTCAAGTTGTTGTATACTGCTCACAAAAATTAGAGGATATTTTAAAATGAAATATTGAATAACAAATTATCCCCTAATATTTGTGAGCAGTATATATGCTCATTATAACATTGCTAAAAATCTGGCCCAAGACTTTTGCACAATACTGTACAAGAATTAGAAGAGGTGGGTAAAACAAGTTCAAGTGCTATTTTCCAAATAATGACTGCAGTAAAAATTAAAAGTAGTAATTCAAATTACATACAATGGATGACTGTTGTTTATGTGGGATTTCAAAATCTAACCATTCAGTTATGATATAGTGGCATTCCACATCCTGTGTCGTGCATTATATAGCTCAAAATAACTGCATTTGAAATTGATCCATTTAAAAGTATGCAACAAGAACAACATAGAATGAACAGAGAGAAAAATAAATGAAGTAATTTATTAACCAATAATATTTCAATTATGTAGAGATACTGAAATATTTTGAACAGTGTTTTATGTGAATGGCCCTTAAATGTTATAGTTCATCACTGTTATTGTTGTAAGCACATTTTAAGCCTGCACTGTTGTTATTTTTTAATTATGAATATTAAGCAAGGTGAATAGTTTAAATAATGGTTACAATTACCCATCCAAACTAAACAGTGAAACATGGTCAATTTCTAGTATTTGAATAAAACAAACAAAACAAACAAACAAAACACCAACAATTGAACTGTGTACCATGGAAGCTTTACTTACTCACAAACTGTAGGAAAGGAAAGGCCCACAAAGGCACTGGAGAGATACTCGGTGTACATTTCATTGGCCACTCCTTCCAGGTAATACTTCTGCCATGTATCTTCCTCAATCTGTAAAGTTGGCACATACAGCTGATTCACATGGGAAATTATATAAAGTTAGACTTTCAGCTCACAATTTAAAGACTCTGGTTGTTTATTCACTGCAGTACTGTCAGAACAACAAACTTAATATGGTGTAATTCTGTAAAAATGCAACGTTTTCCCAAGACTACAACCGGACCTAGCAGCAGGTCAGTAGGTTTGGTGGCACAGCATTTAATCTAGTGAACTATTATTCAGAACACTGTGGTTCAAGTCTCAGTCATGATGACACCTATGGGCCCTTGGGAAATGCCAACAACCCTCAACTGCTTGGATTGCAGGTTGTATTAGCTGTAAGTTTCTTTGGATATGGGTGTCTGCTAAATGCTGCAAATGTATTATGTAATGGTATAAATGGTGGCATACAATATTTTTTTCAGTCTAGGCTCTGCTCTGGTTTTTTTAACATCCCATCATACAAATGTCTGGGGAATTGGGCAGGAAAAGCTTTGATATGCAGCAGTGCCATTAGGCAAAGCTTCAATCATTACTCCAGCATCTATGTGACAGCGTGGCTTTCAAAAGCAAGCTTGACTCAAATACAACTCCCCCTGTATTGGCTAGGCTGAGAGCTGCTGCTTTTTGGGCAAGCAATTTTAAGGACAGTGCTAATAGGAGGGTTCTTGTCATCCTGCTCTGAAGAGATGGCAGCCATTTACTTAGGGCTTCCTAAATTACCTCACACATTTGTGTCACAGCCTGTCAGGCCTGATGTAAATGCTGCGTGCATGAGCTCTTCCAGCGATAGAACAATTATTTCCTTGAGTTCCTCCAGAGAGCAGAAAAAAGCTCTGTACAAAACTCTTCTGTTTACAAAGTGAGAGGTCTGACAAAAGCTTCAGCTCAGTCATTGCTTCTGTAGTTGGTTAATGGTCTTTCCTGAATGTCTGTTCTTCAAGTAATCCATAGTCTACCTCAAACAGTAAGTAACAATTTGTGTGAGTGTACAAGTGTCTCATTAGCACCTCTCTATGCCCTTGTGGTTTGTTTCCTGAGTGCCCACTCAAATCAGCACTGATTCCAGGCAGAAGAACAGTCTGTTCTATCCCTTCTGCCTGAGTGGATCGGATGAGACAAATTGCTGATGCACTTTCACACATTGTCCTGTTGGGCTTTCGCTGAGAAGTGTAATGTGCCATTGCTGACCTATTTTTTTCTAATTGCTTCCTTAATTAATGCAATGTGTTTTCCTGAATGACAAAAGCTGGGGAATTGGATTTGGCTTCTCAAGATACATTCATTTGTGCCAAAGAACAAACACAGGTTACACTGCTTTGGGAGTCTCCTATGTTGTTTACTTTTGATTTCAGGCTTTAAACATCACTCAATGTAAGCTGTCTTATGGTCTGTAGTTACACAGTTGTTTCAAAGAGTTCTGTTGGTGACAGGACAACATAATATCTAGTATAATGATGTAAAACGTACATCGTAAGGTCAGACCCAAGTACAAAATCAAAGAAACAGTATCACACTCACAAAGATTTGGGAATCAACCATTAATCTCTCTTGCGAGACCTGTGCTTTGACACCACTCATGGTGCAGTAGCTATGCTGTGCAATAACAGTACTCCTTTAAACTAGAACTAGTGTGCGGTGCAACACACACAAACTGGCACAGATAGCACACAAAAGCAAACTGGTGCAGTTGATGGCATAACAATTGCCCCCCCTCTATTCCCTGCACTTTTGTTGCACTTTCTCTGTTTTTTTTGTAGTTGTGCTTCATTATAACTGTAGCTTTTAACTCTTATTATTAATTATATGTCTACTAAATGGTCAAACAGAGGACTGGTTAATGAATAATTAAATTATTAATTATAATATAATGAATAATTAAAGATTATTTGAGTACTGCATAGTACAATCGTTAACTGTTTGATGATGTTTAACATGATCAATATTCTGCATTGCCTGTATTATCAGCCGAAACGGCCCTTTGCCCTGAAGATAAAATTTGTTTAGTTTTGTGTGTCTGGTTACTCTCAGTATGATATATAGTCGGCACATAGATACTTACTTGCTTACTTAATGATTCATAATTTAGACCTACTCTGACAAATGTAAGCTAATAGATATAAAATTTTCAGATAGTTCCTCACTGCTGTTCAGACTTAGATTGGTTACCCATACTAATTATCAAGAAATAAAACTTGATAACTTGAAAATGTGAAGAAAAAAACTTGATAACTTGAAAATGTGAAGTGGCTAAGTTGGACACTTTAAATAAATTATGACTGAACAAAAGGAAAAGCTTATTTTATTTTTTCAAACCATATTCAAGATCATACGAGCTAATACTGACTTGTTTTTGACTAGTTTAAGTGATTTGATAGATCAGGAAGCACTCTGAGAGGAAAAATGAATATTAGCCCACAGATTTGGCATGGGTGGTCTTGGACCTGTCTTTTGAGTTCCTTTATGAGAGAAGTGATTGAGGCTGCAGATGTTTCCACACATAATACAATTTAACAGTTATTGCAGAGTTGTTCATTGGTTTTCTATGTCATGAGAGTAGAACTCCACCTTAATGTTAAAAGCTTGAACTTAGTCCAAAATTCAAAGCCAACATTATGACTGGGAACTGGGAAGTATCATGATATCTGTGCTGTTTTTCTGTTTTACTGCTCTCTGTGCTTCGTTCAAAATCCAACCTTTCTTAACCTTGCACCAAACTCAATACCTCACCCATTAGCCAAAATAGCTACCTCCAAATGCTCATTCATTCATTCCGAACCGACACAAATCTGTACCGTGGCGCAATAGAAGCTGGCTAATGAGATTCAGATCCGACTCTGTAACAGATGCATTTGCGCTGTTCTGATATGATGCTTCCTCATGTATTACAATGGTTCTTTTGACATAAAGTTGTTCATGTGCTTACTTGGAGTATAAATACAGAGTTGTTTAAGCTGCTGCTTATTGACTATGGAGTAGACACATGGTTCACATTATATGCTACACAATCATGCAAGGGGACAGCAAATTCATACTGAGAAAAGTCACCCATTTACATTTTTGCCTCTGCAATGCCATCGACTAGTATCAATTACTTCATAATGTTGACAGCATTGCAGCACCACTGTCCTGAGTGGGAAACCAATGAGATGCCAGAGATCCGGAGTTGATTTATATTGCAGTGTAACAGGCGCAGTGACTGAGTTGCAGCAGGGATTGACTGGGAGACTGATTGTACCATATAAGATTAGAATGGATGGCTGTTGGCTTTTTCAGAGCTAGAGGTCAGAGCTGACGTTACCTTGATGTATGACCTCATAGAGAAGAGGTTGGCAAGCATGGTGGAGAGGCCCTGTGCCAGGCAGCTCTGGGCAATGAAGCCAGCCTTTAACTCAGCCAGGCAGATCGCATCATCACCCTCCTTCCAGTTCCAGCTGGGAATGTTTAGCAGATGGGCCTGAACACATATGGGACAGGTAAAAGACAAAGCCAAGCTGATTTCCTGCTGTAATGCAGTATAGCCACATTACTGAATGCTCTAGGGTTATCTACAGTTAGATATACTATAGATGACAAATATATATCAGAAAAGATACTCTGATGTAAAAGATACATATGAACGTCTTTGTACATCTTCCCTGTAAATGATGCAAAATGCAGTCATGCGATTACACATCTGCTTTCAACAAGTTACACAGCGTCATAAAAGCTGACGTAACTCTGACATTACCTTATTGTGGTACTGCAACATCTGAGTGATTATTCTTATCTTTGGGTGGTAATTCTTGATGGATATTACTCTGTTATAAAAAAGAAACACTGAGATGAGACACACAAAAACCCATACATTTCAAATCTAAACTACATTAATCTTGCTGTTTGACAGCTGAATGAAAACTGAGATAAACAGTGGACCTGGGGCTCCATTTTGAATATTTCTGGGTTTGTAAAATGGTGATGAGGAATTTATTTGCATATGAAGCTGCTATATACATTAGGTCTTTATAGGAAGGGAGTGTTGAAGATCTCTCCAGTTGCTCTACAAACACATTTAGTTTTCCTGGCACGTCGGTGTTGAATGTAACATGCACATGGTCTTAATGCACTGAAAAATGGGGGCCTTCACCACCCATGCTCTCCCAGTGTAATATTAAATGGTAAGAAGGAAATTCTTCCAATTTGTTTTCATCTGGGTCCAGTATAAACATAGGCTGCTCTGAGCATTTAGAAAAACCTCCAACACATCTTTCTGAGTATTTCATTCACACTTCTTTTTGCCCGTGAGGGAAATGACAGACCTCAATTCTGACACCTCTGCAGGCATGAGATGCAACTCAAATTTCAGGACAGAGACTGCTGCTTTTACCGGCATATATAAACATTTGCAAATGGTTAATGGCCTCTATTCAGGGAAAACTAACTAAGAGAATAGCAGAAGACTGAAATGATACTGACCTCATTATATTGGAGGCATCTTCAGCATCAGGGTCTGCACAATATTTGTTGGCAAGGATCAAGCAGGCATCTGCTGACTCAATCTACAGTTTTAATTGATGGAAGACTCAGATAAAGGCACATCTATCAAAAAGCATTTATCAAATAATGATATGTCCCCATTGTCTCTGATATAAGAAACAGATGTCATTACAAATTACCTTCACTCTAGCCAGATCGTGTGGGTTAAGAACAGATCCTTGGTAGAATTCTACCTGAGTAAAGTGACGTTTGAACAAGGCTTCCAGCTCAAGATTAGGGGAAATACTAGAGAACAGATATGTGATAGAGATAAGAGAGAAATATGTATATTCGTGTTCAATTTTTTTACATTAAAAAACACAGACAGAAACTATAACCTTTAACAAAATGTTTGAAAATTTTGTAAGATCATTTAGCTTTTTAAAGAGTGAAGTCATCACTCATTTAGCATTGATTAACAAATTGATGTGTACTTACTTATGGAGAAAAACAATTTCTACATTGACATCATCCCTGTCCTTGTGTAGGAAGTCTTTAAGAAAGTTCGATACACTTTCAAGAGTGATATGACCACAGACCACAATATGCCTGCAAAATGGAAAATGTCATCTTAACACTACAAAATGTAAGACAACAACTGACGTACATAAAAGAAAGTAACCACAAACAAATTCAAAAATAGCTTCCTCACAACCATATGTTAACGATAATGATTTTTTTACATAACTCTAATACATGATAATAATAGCCTGGAGAGTCTTAATTATGCACATAAATTTAAGCATAGTCATTATACAGATTAAAGACAAACCACCCCCTTGAAAACGTTGGCTAAAATTTGTATGTCAATGCAAAGTGACTTGCTAAAATGTCTGTATAGTGTTCTCTGGTTTTTGGCTCCTGAGAGCTCTAATCATGACTTCAGGCTTTCTGACATCTCCCTGAGTACAAAATGCAGTTCAGTGAATTTTAGCATGTGTCAGATATAATGAGGAATCGATTTTTGTTCTACACTGGAACCAAGGTCTTCTGGACTTCTTTGGCATATTTGGCCAGTGCTTCCACATTTAGCATTGGTGCTGTTCATTAAATAACCATAAATATTGTATGTCAAGGTTGCACCGACTAAGAAGATGTTATTACTTAAGACACTGACTAAATTTGATCTATATTTAATGTACTATACTGGTGCAAATGTCTGAAACCAAAAGATAAAACAGTGGAAGCACACATTTAGTTATTCAGAAAAACTACACAACAAGAAGAGTGCTTGATTTGTTAACCAAATTTGCAAACACTAGGAATGCAGGCCAAGTAAAATCCCACACTACACCCAATCCTGATTTTCAAAGCAGTCCAAGTTACAGTCTGGGAACCTGCAGCATAATCAACAGCCATCTGACCCACAGAAGAACACATATTTTAACTCTTTAAATCATGGTTGTTGGTGTTTTAGGGTGATTCTCAGGGTGTGAGAATATGTGCTAGTAATTGCACTCAAATGCATCTGTTTGTGCTCAGCAGTGGCAAACCGCATACAGATCTGCCTAGAGGGGGAACAGACCAATGAATCTGGATGCTATTGAACATAATGATTTTCACAGATCCTGCCTTCATTTCTCTAAGTATTTTAATGAGCTGTGGTAATCGCATGCTTGCATGTCCACAGATGAAAGAATTCTGATGGGTCATTGGCTTTCAGGGTAGCCAACAGCCTCTGGTGTAACACTGGCTTGATATTTTCCTATTTCCATGCATGCCTTTTTATAGGTTTTACTAAATCTGAGGGATTTGTATGACAGGACTATCACATTTTACTACTTGCCAGCGCTAAAGTGCCTGGCCTATGTACAAAACATGTCAGACAACTTGACTCCATGTTACAATGAATTATCAGTGGTGCACGATTTTGTTACTGATTGTATTTCACCACCACGGAGAGACCCTTTCAATCATTCATCTAGTTTTCATACTTGCTTAATGCAATTCAGGATCTGTGATCCAGGGATTAACAGGGTAGCACAGAGTGCAAGGCAAAAGCAAATCTGTATGGTGCCCAACCAATAAACACTCATATAGGCATGGCCTAACATGTATTTGAAGCACTGAAACAAACCAGACTGCCCTAAAATCTTTCAGTGTAACTACACTAGATTTGTAACAAAAACATCTCTGTAACATCTTACTTTAGCATCAAGAGGGTGGCGTGTATTCCCACAGCACAAATGTAATAATAGTTGCTTTACAATATCTACAACTAAAGCTCACAATTGTATTTGTATATTAAACATAGATAATTAGTACCAAAACTATTTCTCAACTTAAAAGTAAAATTATAATTCACAAACACTACAAATAAACACTTTAAACAGCGCCACACAGTGGAGAGAACACTTGGACTTACAACAAAACATACATGAAAAAATGGAAATAAAATGCAAAAAAGCACAGGACTTAGCAAGCAAATGTACACTGCACTCATCTAGCATGCACTGAGAAGCATGCAAAACATGGAAATCCAAATGAAAATAACAAGAGAAAGGGGAGGAATAAAACAGCTTGAACATCAGCATCAGCAGCGACACCATCAATGCTGCTCTAATCCTTAAATTGAACAATTCACTGGCAAGACCCGAATAGTGTAAAGATTGAATTCAGCAACTGTATACTCTTAAGTTTTAAGCCATATTTGGAAAGTGGATGCTTTTGGAAACACAAAATGTACAATATACTGACGCTGGACGTTCTCTACATCTTGTCATATTGACAGAGTTTGTCACAGGATATACCAGTGTTAAGTTAAGTTAAGTTAAATCATACACTTATTTTTAACACAATTTCTTTTCTAGAAAATGAAATGCTATGCTTAGTTATCATATTTATATTGATTGTCTTATATTGTCTTTATATTCTGTGAACTATGGTAAACCTGTTTTTGAATTTGCGTTTGCTTCTCATATAGCCCCGGTTCAAATAGGATTGAGGTCTGATTATTTTTTCAACAAAGAGAAAGTTTTTAACTGGTATTTTTTCCTATAGTAAATACAACAACACCTCTCTCTTTTAATACTGCTCTTCACCTGTACACAATTTTAAATGGTTTCATGCTACATTAGTCTAGGTGCACAAACTGTTGACTTTAAACAATAAAATGCTGTTATTGGTGACCTAATATCTACAAGCCTGCTTAAAACATTCCTTTATATCTTTTCATCAGCGGCAAAAAAACAAATATTACCCAGTGCAGCTGTGTGAACTGTCCCATAACATATAAAATCACAAGGCCTCCAGTAGACTGCACAACTGGCAAGGGGAACATAATGACTACTTTTCCACTGTTCATAATGTATTAAAATTGCTATGAAGTCTATGTCAGTAATGGTATTTACACATGCTGTTCTCCTCTCCACACACAAGAACATAATTCTGAAGGTTTGGGCAACGCCACCCAGTTATATTCAGTGAAGCAAGAACACACATTCTTAAAAGAAGTAGATAAGTTAATACAGGGTTCTAGTGGAGCTCCTGCCATGGTGCTCTTGGTAAAGCACTACATAACGGATACAACAGAGAGGCAGACATATGCCAGCAGAGCACAGTTCTTTATTACAGCTGTACTTTGTGTCTGCTTTGTCACCGCTGCAATGGCGGAACTCTATGCTATGCATTGGTATCCATGGTTACCATGACACCGGATAAGACATGGATTAAATATTAGAGTGAACTTGCAAACATTTCTGAAGTGGATTGACTTCATAGACCTGTAAATGCTGGGACCTTCAAGTTAAATGTAAAACTGCATTTGCCTACTTTGGCTGGAAGGTTTCAGATCTGATCAGCTTCCCATAAGAAAAACCCTCTACTTACTAACAGTCTCACAAACGAGTCAAGAATACTTTTATTCATAATGCTATGATGGCTATTTAATCTTGGACTGACATCATTTAATGTTTGAATGTTTAAAACAGGACTGACTGAAATAAAATAAACACATTAACTAAATAAGACTGTGGTGGCATAGTGGTTAAGATACTGAACTATAGACGAGAAGGTACAGGGTTCAAAATCCAACCTCGTCCCAAGGTGACACTGTCGGGTTGTTGAGCAAGGCCCTTAAAACACTAACACCGCATGTCCTAAAAAGACTATTAAAGTGCTTGCAAAGAGTGAATAAAACATGCACAAATTTACTGGCAAATAAGTTTGTATACTTAAAGTACACAGCAAATATTTCCCTAGTCAATCTCTCCGAACCATGAATAGTCATGGCTAATAACCCAAAACCACATGCCCATTACAAGTCAAGAGCTTATTATGATTTTAGTCATGTATATTTTATGAATGATACGTTTAGTTAACTCCAAAAAGACCTAACACTGATCATGTCATGATTATGTATGCCATAGTGTGTCTGTTAAGCGGTTCAGACTGTATCAATCACACAAATGTGTGGAAGAATACAAAGAAGTGTGAGAGATAGCAATAGTGCTTTCTAAGCAATGTACAAGTTCCTGTAGATTTTGAGAGAATCATTCCCATCCCCAGCTTTAAAGCAAATGTACCAAAACAAGAACTAAAACAAATAAACTGACATTTATTTATGGGTTCATGTGTCCATTCATAAGTACACACACATCAATTTTTAAACAATAATGCAAAGCCTGGTGCTTGTCTTTCTGCCTGGCCACAGATTTGGATCATGGCCGTCTCTAATTCCAACCACATGTATAAATGGCCAGCAAAAGAGAGAGAGAGAGAAATCGAGAGTACTCTCTACTGACAAGCCCTTCTCTCAACACCAGGCTCCAAATCCGACCATGGTGTTGAGGCCAAACATAACATTTCATCAATCTTGTTTCACTGACAGGGAAGCAGCATCAAACAAAGAGGCTTCTAATGGCTTTACTCTCTCTTCGCTTAGTATTTGCCCTCAAAGGCAACTGATGAAAGGTAATCACGGGCATGTGCCTTTTTCACATTGAGAAAGTCAGAGAGAGAAACAAAGAGCAACTGAGAGAGAAAGACAAAGAGGCGATTGCACTGTAAAGACATAAATGTGAGCACTTGCGCAGAATTGTCGTGCTGATGACAGGGCCGTGTTTGAGCCAGAAACCAGTGGATGTTCAAAACAGCCACTTTCACATTCAGGGGCAACCTCCAAAAACAAATAACAACTGGAAAGGACATGATGCACCAAGTAGAGCAAAAAAGCAAGCCAAGTGCAATTGAGAGGCTCCAGTACAAGACCTAAGGCATCCAGGCATTCAGGGTGACTGAAGATCAGGGCCAGAGTCATGACAGACAGAGATGAGGTGGTGGGTTAGTAGTAACACACAGCCACATAGGCCTTTCTCATGGCAACATGCATAGCCTCCCAAAACAAAAGCAGGCCTCCAGTCACAGAGGGCATGCAAACGGTCATCTCAAACCAAAATGTAGAGAAAGATAAAAAAAGAAGAAAATCAGACTTTATGTAAGTTGGCAGTTTAAATGTATTTATGCTATTTGTGCATGTTTTGTTTATATCAATTATAAATACTCATATGTAGTGTTTTCATTATTATATTTGACACCCATAAATCTGAACAGGCTGGGGCAGAACAAAACTGAAAAAAGCAGTCTGTTATACATTCAATTTATTTTTGTTCAATTGTAGACAATATAAACCCGAGATAATTCATGTAATACCTGGTCACCTTTGTTTCATTTGTTAATAAACATTCATTCCTGCATTTCAGGCTGGCAACACATTCCAAAAAAGTTGAGACAGGGACAATTTAGGAGAAGAAATGATCATCTAGATGATCGTATTCATGGTTCTGTATAAAAGATGAGAGTCTTTGAAGAGCAAAGATGAGCAGAGGATCTCCAGTTTGTCAACAAATGCATGGAAATGACCGAAATGTTTAAAAACATTTTTTCTCAAATAAAGACTAGAAGGGATCTCTTTCTCTCTACGGTACAATGTACAACGATTCAAGGAAAAGTAAGCTGAAGCTGAATGATTGTGATCTCTCAAGACAAAAGCTGACAGAAACACTTGGGACAAGTATTACGTTATAAAGCAAACCTTTGTAAAGCATTACAATACAAAGTTACATTCAAAAATGCCACTTACATTTTTATTGTGCAAAAAAAGTCTTAGGTTAACCATTACCAGAATTGGTTCCGACTTCTCTGGGCCTTGGGTGGAAAGGCATCTCATGTGGGTATGGTGGTCAAACAAATCACTATTTCAGATCTTTTTTTTTAAGAAATGTGCTCTGGACCACAGATGAAAAGAACCATCCAGACGCCAATCAGCAACAAGTCCAAAAGCCAGGGTCTGTCATGGTACGGGGCTGTGTCAGTGCCCTTGGCAAAGGTCATTTACACTTCTGTGATGGCAGCATTAATGCAGAAATGTATACTGAGACCACATATTTTCCAAAGAAGTCCATGCATTTTTCAACAAGACCATGCAAAACTACATGCTGCGCACATTACAAAGACACGGCTGTGGAAGAAGAGGCTACAGGTGCTGGACTTTCTGCAGTCCTGACCTGTCTCCAATAGTGAATGTGTGGAGAATTTTGAAATTACATACTATAGCACATCTCGAAATGTGTTTGCAGGAAAAAAGTGACAAAATAAATAACACCAGACGTTCTCTTAATCGTTATGCATCCTCTGTGTCAAAAATTATTTTAAGTGTGGTGAGAAGAATGGTAACATTACAAAGTGGTATATGATTTAATGTAACTTTCTTTGGAATGTGTTGCAGGTCTGAAATGCAGGAATTGATATATATTAATAAAGTAGAAAAACATGAGCATATTGTGTTCATCAAGTCAAAGTAAATGTAAGAAACACTGTGTTTATTTTATTATTTTCATTTTCCGAGCTACCCCAACCTTTTCTGATTTGGGGTTGTGCCCCAGTTTGGACATGGTTTAGCAAGAATGAGATTACAATAATACACTAGAGCAAATGTACTAACTTCTATTTTCATAGCAGAGAAAAAAGAACAAAAACAACAGTCATGAAAGCTCTAGAGATAAAAACAAAAGAAATTAAAAGGCAACAGAAAGCATGTGTTGAAAGAACAAGGCATGGATGTGGCTTTCATGGCCAAGGTCTCCAGTCACACTGTGACATTTATCTCTCTTAATTCCATGTAAAATACTATGCTTTGGAATAGAGAACATGTACTACATTAAACTACCTCCTCTATCAGGAGTCACACAACCAAACCTGCTTCTGGACTTGGACTTACTTTCTGCCTCGTGTTGAGTTATAATTCCCTCCGTATTTCTTCCGATTAAGGATGAGAGCAGCAATTTCTGGCACGTAGCGAGCAAACATGGCCTACATGCATGGAACAGAAAAAGAAAAGGGCATGCAGAGAGGGGTTCTACTGCAGCCAAGGCAGCAGAGCCACCTGGAGTACTTACTTTCTGCCATTAACCGCACTATAGGAACCACCATATTTCTTGCGGTTTCCTATTAACTCTATGATTTCAGGGACGTAGCTGGCAAACATGGCCTAAGGAGAAGATGGGAGACAAAAGCAGAGGCTAAAAAAAGGAGAGGTGAGACTGGTCCGGTGGGCACACACTTCTCCACATACCTCCCTCACACTGGAATAGTAAAGGTTGTTGAGGGTGACAATGAGAAAACCGAGTGTGTGTAAAACTTCTCATTTTGATTTTGGGAATGATTGATGTCATTTTCTTGAATTTAATGAGGAAAAATTGGTTTATAAATGTTCTGAACTTTAATCTGTATACACTGTATCTTTTAGGAAATATCCATTTTTTATAGCCACTGGTGCAAAAATGTTCCTGAGCTGATCCCGAGTCACACTGTGACAGCACCAAAAATGAAGAGGAAAAAGGGCATAAAAAAACCTTATGTGCCATGTTTTGTCCAACAAACACTGATAATGTGGCAGGTTGATTGAATAGTCCAGGCTGAGCGTCCACAGCTGCAAAACACATTAAGACTCATTAGTGTGGCTGGAAATGAGCTGGATGTGTTTTGCATAGTTTGCAGCCACCTGTTGTGAGGAAAGCTCTATATCTGCTCTCAAATAGGAAAATCTCTTTCATGTCTGTGGCTTTCCTCTAAACTCCACACTGTACTGCAGCATTCTCTAGAGCCTGAATGAATGATGACATCTGCCTGGTCCGAAACTGACACTTCCCAGGACTTCCATACTGAACTCATTTATCCTGCTGCTGCTGCTGACTGAAAGCAGAGAACAAGGCTATGATAATTTCCATGCCTCTCCGAAAAACAAAGAAAGGACACATCACCATGGTGACTCCATGACAGCTGGAGCCATGAGATCTGTCTGACCTGCTCTGTTTTCGATCACAATTTTTATGTGACCTACTATTTAGTGGAATATAACCTCTTAAGAATCATTCAGCCTGCTCCTACTCTGTTCTCTGACTTTGCACATGTGTAGATATATACGTTTTGAATTTTGTAACTTGTATCTAGCTGCAAAAATGTCTATATAATTATTTTTTTAATTACTAAACAACGGTCTAGATTTCCCCAGAAGATGAACAAGCTGGGATCAACTAGATTTGGCATGTATTGAAAAATTTAGAAGCTGTTTTCCTAATGAACTACAGGTATTTGCCGTTCTACAATGGCCCAACTTCAGATATTTTGACTTTATTATTTTAATCAGATAATAAACATAAATGCACATTCAGCAGAAACTGTATCCTAAATTTAGAATTTTCCTGGGTAAGCAATTCGTAGTATATGGATGTATATGCAGCACTCTCTGCACTCAGATAAGGAAGTCGGCAGCACTGGATAATGTAGTGAGGAAAAGCTGTGGTCATGCAAGATTCACTTTATGTTTTTATTTAATTGTTACATTATTATAAAGTACGTTTACGTTAATGGATTGCCCAACTGTGGTTTAATCTAAGTGTTTCAAACACATTTAAGGTCTACTGCACACTACTGTAGTCTGAAGCACTCAGCAGTGCATGACATAGGCACTTGGCGGTAGTGATGGGCACTGGGAAATGTAGTGAGAAAAAGTCATGGCTGCTTTAATGTTTTAAACATGTTTAATTCAGGTTGCAATATATTTAGTATGTATTACACAGTATATATAAAACTTATGAGAGATCTGTCAGGAATGTATCCCCATCATAAATTGGGGAGTACCTGTATTTGGCCCATCATTATAATGCAACACAATTGTAATTATATGACCATGCCTTTTTGGGTAATATATTTAATTGTTATATATAATATATAATTACAATATTATATTACCATAACTACATTTCTGTAATGTAAAGCACAATTTATGAAACTATAACTACCCGTGTAATGTAACGGGTAGTTCTAGTTTCATAAATGTGGTGACCTAGCAGTTAAGGTACTGGACTGTAGACCAAAAGGTCAAGGGTTCAAATCCCACCTCCACCAAGCTGCTACTGTTGGGTCCTTGAGCAAGACCCTCTACAGACAATTGTTTGTAACATTTACAATAGCTAAGATTATGTCAGTTGTACGTTAAGGCCATTTGCTGAATGCATATATGCAAATTAAGGATGTTTATCTATTTGGTTTGTAATGGAATTGAGAAGTTATAGACTTTTAACTGTAACTACTTGGTCTTTAATGTAGCCTATTAATAATGGATGAAATATATAATATGATTATAACTCTTTTGGTGAGTATTGATTTTAAAATAGAAGTGGCTTTCAGCGTGTGCTGGGTTTCTTATAGCTACAGCTAAATAAAGTGTGTGCAGGTGCTATAAACAGGACATTACAGGCTGTCGGTGCTGTCAGCGTTCAGACTGAACTATGTACCATCATCCTGCCACCGTGTCTGTTGGAATTTGGGGAGTAACACAAAAGGGTGGGGTCTCCGGAAACCGCAACTGCTTTAAAAAAATAACAATAACATTATCAGATTTAGTTCAAAGTAACATATTTTACGCACTAACAAATATGAAAATACATAACCGTATGAAATAACATGTCAGTTTCATTACATGTGCTAGATTTCGACAGTGGGGACAGGCATTATAAAGACACCGGAAATGTACAAAGGTAAGCATTTACTGGGACATTATGAGGACTACACGTAGGTGACAGTCATGAGTTTTGTACAGAAAACAGGTGTTTTAGTCTAGGTGATGTGGTAGATGTAGTGGAGTATGAAGGGGATCAGACAAAATGCAGATGAAAGGAAAGTCATTTTACCAGCCCGCCGAGAATGAAGAAGACCATGAAAAGGCGACCAAGGGTGGTTTTCGCACAGACGTCACCATACCCCACCGTGGACATAGTGACCATGAGTAAGTACACACATTCCCAATATGATAGTGGTTGGGAATTTTGGAAATTTTCCCAAGGATCCCCTGAGTTTTCCACCTGTGGGTGACAGAATGAATAGCATTAAAAAGAAGCTGCTGCCTTCAGCTCTGATCCTTTACAGCCATCTACTGTTCCTTCAAAATACAGCCACCACTTATCATGGGGCGCCAACTAGGGATTTTATAACTGCTTCAAATGTAAGGAGAGCCAGAGTTGGTTTTACTCCAGACCAGAGTCTCTGCTACCATCTAGTGGCACTGATGTCCTCTAGCATATCCTAATGGGACATGAAAAGGAAAAAAAAACTGGAATTTCAGTTGCCGTTTTTAATGTTTTTCAAGAAAGAACTCCATACCAAAACAGAATACTGGAATATTGTAATCATCCTTAAAATGTTTATTTCCCTCATTTTTTCTTTTTTTTACTTACACCTGTATCCACAGTTCATTAGGGAGCTGGGTATGGGGCTTGTGTGTGTTTTCCCACTCACCAGATGAATGAATCCTGCAGCTGTGAGCCATGTGCTTATGAAGATGGAACACAGGTTCACCAGCTTGATTGAATTACTGTGAGAGACGAGAGTCACATCACACCTCTCAAAGTGAAACGCATCGCACTGGAGTACAGATAAATCAGTCATCTACTGAGTACACACACATGATGAGCTTGGCCCCAGGATGCCACCACATAGCCTTTTTTTTGGATCAAAATACAGGTTACCATAAATTAACATTCCACTTCAAGATTCACACTCACTGGGAATCCCTTTTTCAAATAATCTTACATTTGTTTGGCAACATATATGAATTTTACTACTTCTACTAATGAAACAAATTGGACAGACACACAATACCCTGCTGATTGGTCTGCTCTGGGTGAGAGTGCTGTTATTTCATCATCAGCTTCCCAATATTAAATACAAGCTGAGACTTGTTTCCAGCCAAAGCTACCTAGGTGCTTATGTTCACTAGATATCCAGCTCATTCTTCTACAGCATGCACTTCCAGTACAATGGGGAATTAAAAGAAAATCATTCCGTGTTAAGCTATAATCCCAACATGTGGGTCAAAGCAGGGAGGATAATAGGATATATATATATATATATATATATATATATAT
>JAUZST010000877.1:358379-397158 GCA_034779995.1 Parotocinclus haroldoi
ATCTAACTATGATAAACTATATATGTGGACCCTACTGGACAATGCTACTGGACAATCTGATCCTGTCCATGCCCCATCGCTGTCAGTGTGTTTGGACAGTTTTGGGTGACCATACACCCTACTGAACAGTCAATGTGTGACACACTTGTCCAGTTTGACATGCTTCTGTTCACCTCATGAATATGATACTTACTACACAATCACCATAATTGAGTTTGCACAATTGAACAACCTTCTTTGACTTTTCATTTGCTTTCCTGTTGATCATGCTTAATTAAATACAATCAAATGCCTCTTTTTTTAATCGCTTCACATTCGTTTTAAAATCTATCTTACTTTTTGGGAGCAGTGTAGATACAGAATGTGTGTGTGTTGCACAAGTGTACGTGAGGATATGTGATTCTGGGTTGACTAACCTCATGTTTATTCATATGGTGGACAGGTTGTCTTTGCCTTGACAAGGTGATGAAAGAGCCCTCGAGTGTATAATTACTACTTGGAAACTCTGACAGGAAATTCACAGTGCATTGTGTTTTCTTGAACCTTTTTTGGAAGGTCACCTTGCTCTTTTTGGTCTTATTTTATCCACTTGTTCCTCTGGAATCTCCTTTTGTTCCTTACTTCAGATGCTAGATGTTGGAATGAGCTAACACATTTACTTTAGAGTATATTATTGAGGTGATTACAGAATTCAAGTATTTCTATGTTCTACTAATGGTACTTATTTAGAGTAAAACAATTGTGTACCTTAGAAAAGAGCTAATTGAGTAGTTTACAATTGGTTGTCTCTTCTCTATGGCACATATAGGCAGGACTTCAGTGTCTGTCTTTGCTGGTTTTACAAACCTGATGGTTTGTGACTTTGAATGGGAACGGTTTCCAATGTTTACTTAATCTGCTAACTAGTGCTGGGTGGTATTCCCTTCCAACTGGTAAATCGGTGTTAATTAAAATGGATTTTCTCACAAATTATCAAATTGAAGTTTCATGACACTGTTGTTATTGATGTAATTAAATCCTATATCCTATAACGGTTGCGTGTAATTTTGTTGGTAATACTAATACTGGATCAGTGGGTTCTAATGTCAATTGATATAGCTTGAGATGCAGTCTGCTCATGGAGGCACTAGAGAAAAGCGGGCTAGTTGCATGTCTGATGGTGCTTATCGAGATTTTTTTTTTTTTACAGTGTGCCATCTACTACAGAGAAATCCTAATGAGCACGTCTCTTACAGGACTGTCGTCCAACTCGTGGATATTCTCAATGACATTTTTAAAAAGCTCTTCTGAAACTGGATAAGCTTCAGGGATGCAGATGGGAATTAGACCTGGGCGAACCCCTATTACAGTGATTGTTTTTCCTGCTGAACCCAGTAGAAGGAGGTCACATCAGAGTTAGATAATCAGGAACATGAATTAGGGAATCTTTCAAGGAATCAAAACAGTCAGCTGCTTATTAAAGAGTTTTTAAGAGCCAAGCAGATGGCTTGGCCTGATCCTAAATAGGAAAATTCGAGTTTATGACCTGTTATATGGACTAAGGAAGCATTCTTGCTTTGCTTTTATACAGTTAGAGTGAATGTGTGTCAAGTTGCTTTGGGATTTTGGCAGTGCAACAACTTGGTTAATGATTTGAACAATATGACTTGGAACCTGCCCCTGCTGGACCCTAAGCAGCGTGGATGTTGTTGAGTGTATGACTGCATAATGTGTTGAGTGTTTTAGCATGGAGTCGTTGCGATGTGCCGTCTAGTTAAAAAAAAAAAAACTGCATAGGGTAAACCGAGTCAGTTTGCCAAATTTCCGTGTTGGTTTGTGTTGATTTTGAGCTCTACTGAAAGCACTGGAATATGCAGCCCACACATCCACACTTAATGTACGTATTAGTCTTTTCTCTGAGACGAAATATATCCACCGTTTGAATGTATAGAAATCACTTCAGGTTCAGTTTACTCTACAGTGACGGCTATTTGCCAGTATCTGCAGTGAGAGCCAGAAGGTTGTGGCTTTCTCCAGCTACTCATTAAACACAGACTTTACTGTGCTGTGATTGCTAGTCTAGAAGAGTGATCAGGTGTTAGAGGCATAGCGGCTTGGCTTATACTCACCTGTCCTTGTTTGATATCACCTTGTCATAGTGTATTCATGCTGCAAATTCACCCAACACTTCTATAATGTAGCCCATGAGATGTTTCTCTGTGGTATACATATTTCGCTCCCATTTTCCCCCACTCTGTTTTGGACAGGCTTAGTGTTGATATAGTCCTTTAGAAGAATCGTATGCAGTGTTATTTCTACAGCACATATTTGAGTTCTTCTACACGGATTGCATTAAAACCACGGGCAGGTGAAGTGGATAGTTTTGAAAACTTTGAGTATTGGGATTCATGTAGATATTACCTGGACCTTTTGAAAATCTACCACCAACCTATTGCAACACATTGTTGCAGACCAAATACACCCCTTTAAGGTATCAGTATTCCCTAATGAATGCAGGCTCTTTCAGCAGGATATTGTATCCTGCCACACTGCAAAAAAAAAAAAACTGCTCAGGAATGAGTTGAGAAACATGGCAGAGTGTTTCCTTGGCCTACAAATACCCCAGATCGTACTTTGATTTGTGGGATGTGCTGGACAAAAGTCCAATCCGTGGACGCCCCATCTCGCACCTTAAGAGAACTTATGATAACATAGATAGCACAGGACACCTTCCGAAGTCTTGTGGAATCCATGCTTTGGCGGGTCATGGCCTTGGCAGTGCAATGGGGACTTGTGCAATTTAAGACAGGTGGTTTTAATGTTATTGGCTGATCAGTGTATGTCATCAGTTAAGACACTGCAATCACTGTCTGATTTGCTTTGCTCGGGGGATACTATGGAAAGGGCATTTTGTACTCTTCAGTATACAGTATGTTTGAGTCTGTACACATGCATTTTGGCCTAGTTACCTCCACATCTGCTCTGGCAAGAGAGAGGAGGAGTGCATCAGGTTTGGT
The DNA here is from genome assembly GCA_034779995.1 of Parotocinclus haroldoi. NCBI lineage: Eukaryota > Metazoa > Chordata > Actinopteri > Siluriformes > Loricariidae > Parotocinclus > Parotocinclus haroldoi. The sequence continues at coordinate 361,376 of JAUZST010000877.1, forward strand.
GATTGGTATCAGATCTGTGAGAACAGAATTCAGCCATGTAAACAAGTAGACTCCCGGGAGAGGTCATGCACTGCCATTTGGAGGTGCAGTGTATTTAAGACAGGATTATACAACGATACATTATTTTTTAACTTGGTGTTTTAGGTCTGTACTGCTTTTTTTTTTCTGTATGTACAGTTTTCTCTGTGCATGTAAATACGCTGTACCTGTTCATTCATTTTCAACCTATTCATTATTTGTGCTTGATTTCTTGCAGGCAAATGAAGGACCAAAGCAAGAAAGTTGCCACTTTGAAACACAAGGAACAGGTGGAAAAGAGCAGAAATGCACAGCTGATGGAAGAGGCCCGCAAACGAGAGGACAACATGAATGAAAGCTCCCAGCAGGTTAAGGTAATAATAGTACCTAAATCGTAAATACTGTTCAAAACTTATTTAGTCTATATAGGTGTTGTACTCAGCAGCTCGATGGGTAGCACCGCTGCCTCACAGCAAGAAGGTCCCGGGTTTAATCCCAGAGTGGAGCGATATGGGTGCTTTTTGTGTGGAGTCTGCATGTGTCTGCGTAGGTTTACTCCGGGAATTCCGGTTTCCTCCCACAGTCCAAAGACATGCATCTTAGGTACGTTGGTGTCTCTAAAGTGTAGCAGTGTTAAAGTAGCAGTGGCTGACCAAATAGGTGCGTGTTGTAGTTTACGATTACAGCCTGTAGTTTACGATTACAGTTTTTTTTTTTTTTTTTTACCCTCTTTCACATTGTTTTTCAGTGGTCAGGATCGCAGGACCACAGATCAGGTATTGTTTGGGTAGTGTATTATTCTTGGCACTGCAGTGACACACTGAGTGGTAGTGCGTTAAGGTTTGTTTCACTATTTTGAGTAAAAATAACGTCAGATGTGAGATGGCAGATTTACAAAAGGATATATACAATAGAAATAGTACCAAAATACAGTACTGTGAAAAAGTGTCAGTCGGGTGTGGAAAAACTGCAAAGTAAGAATGCTTGAAAAAAGGGTTTATGGTTCATTTATTATTTTTTAATGCATATATATAGTGAACAAAAATATAAACACAAAACGTTTGTTTTTGCTCACTTTTTCTATGTACACACAAGGCCCTTTCTTCTCAAAAATTTGTCTAAATCTGTGTTAGTGAGAATCCTTTGCCGAGATAATCCATCCACCTCACAGATGTGGCATATCAATATGCTGATCAGACAGCATGATTGTTACAATAAATAATTCACTCTAAAATGTGCAGTTTTATGACACAGCTCAATGCCACATACGTTGCAAGTTTTGAGGGAGCGTGCAATTGGCATGCTGACTGCAGAAATGTCCACCAGAGCTGTTGTCCATAAATTGAAAGTTCATTTCTCTACCATAAGTTGTCTCCAAAGTTGTTTCAGAGAATTTGGTATCACATCTAACCAGCCTCACAAGTGCAGACCACATGTAACCACGTCAGCCTCAACATCCAACATCTTCATCTCCAGAATCGTCTCAATAACCGTCTCAGGGAAGCTCATCATCCTGCTTGTCGTCATGGATTAATCACGGTTTTGACCGTACAGGGTAGATGGCAGATTGCGTGTATGGCATCTTGTGGTTGAGCGGTTTGCGGATGTCAACGTTGTGAATCGAGTGGCCCATGGTGGCGGTGGGGCTTTGGTATGGGCAGGCATAATATATAGACACTGAGCACAGGTGCATTTTATCAATTGCATTTTGAATGCACAGAAATACCGTGATGAAATCTTGAGGCCCATTGCTGTGCCATTCATCCACGACCATCATCTCATACTGCAGCATGGTAATTTTATGAAACAACTGAAAACGTCCCAGTTCTTACATTCCCAGCATACTTACCCATTCAGTGGCTGAATCACTCACACCCATCGAATATGTTTAAGATGCTCTGGATCGGTGTATGCAACAACACTTTTCAGTTCCCGACAATATCCAGCAACGTCGCAAAGCCATTGCAGTGGAGTGGCCCAACATTGATGTGTTGCACTGCGCGAGGTCAGTGGTGGTCACACCAGATACTGACTGGTTTTCTGACCTCCCAGACTCCCCAATACAGTAAAAATGAACTGCACATTTTAGAGTGGCCTTTTATTGAGGCCAGCCTAATGTATGCTTGTACAATAATCATGCATCTTGATATGCTACACCTGTGAGGTGGATGGATTTTCTTTGCTAAGAGCAAATGTGGCCACTAACACATATTTATACAAATATGTGAACAATATTTGAAAGAAAAGGGCTTACTTGTACATAGAAATAGTTCATGAAGACAAAAATAAATATATATAAATAAACATTGGTGTTGAGGTCAGGAGAGAATTTAAATAAGCCAGTATATTAGAACTAGCATCCTCTCGATATTGGCCTTAATGGTGATATTGGGAATGAAAGTGAATTGCTGATGATTATCCCATTTGTTGAATTGGTATCTGGAAAAGGCAGATGGAAAGAGGTAATCTCAGGATGCCATTATGGGACCACAAAGTAACCGCTCTTGTTTCCTGTTTCTAAGAGTGCTGAAAATTAGTTGCTATTATCCTTTAGCTATTTATGGGTCAAGCCTTTGAGTGGGGTGATCATGTTCAGGGCAGCTGTTGTTAACTTTGCAGAAGGTGAAGTGGTCAGGATGAGCGTCATTGTGTCTGATCCTGAGGCTTGATCCAGCTTGATCTCTGTTTTTCTCTGTAGGTTTTGAGGGTCACTGAGGCTCCAGGGTTATTCCATTTGAACAAACAATGTTTTGGCCAAGTCAGTTCTCTGATTAAAGTGGTCAGATTATTCCAGCTTGCCGAATACTGGGACTTGCATGTCAAGGAGCTAGCCAGAAAGAAACTATTAAAAAAGCCCAACTAAGAAGCAGTGCTTTTCAGACGCACTTCTTTGACCTTGTGATCTGGCTCTTCTGATCAACCTTTACCACATCTATGGAAAAAGAGACATCCTCAAGACCAAGCCCAGAGGTCCCAGACATATGATATGTGCACGTGGAGAGTGACTCAACAAGCTAGTATGCTTTTTCCCATTGATTAAATAGTGATAGATTAAAGATGACTTTCACTAGGGAGACACATGTAATGGGACAACCATAAAACGAAACATAGCAAATACCTGTAGGATTGCATAGTAGGAGACATTTTGTTCATGGATACAGTGGCAAATCTAATGGTCTTGTGTACTGAATGTGAGGCAGCACTTATTGGACCTGCTGAAATTTAAATTGAGTGTTGCCATTAAAGCAGCACTCCGAATATAAGTAAAATACAACAGAGTGAAACCGATGGTTTAATAAAAACTGGGTACAGTTTAGCCGACGTGGTCGAGTCATTGGGTAAGAAAGACTTTCACCTTATTAGAGAACCAAAATAAATTTATGAACAAATGAAATAAACAGCCTTTTTCATTAATAATACATAAACATTGACTTTAAATTGTTCTGCTGTCCCTGTGATAAGGATAATAATTTAAAAAACCTTATGTGGATTAAGTGGAAGGTAATGAATGAATAATAACTATCCATCACAGTACCTTACTTTTTTACCTACATATAGCCATAATTAATATATAAGCGTTTCTAGAAATCACACTGATTTGTGTTAAATGTAAACATTATGTTGTGTTGGGCTTGCAATGAATCTCTGCCAGCTTTCTATAGAAATACTTGCATGATGATGTAGGCATGCTCAGGCACAGAACATTTAAGGGCAATGTGAGTGCAGACCGGTGGGGGAGTGGGACAATAAGTGTGAATACACCTTTAGACAGATATTACTATGCTGTTGAAGGCTTTGGCTACGTAAACATGCACTCTTCTGCATATGCTCTATACGCCCTTCTACATACCCTAAAAGTACATTCTGATGTTTAACAGCTGAAATGTGGAACATAATCAAGCTGAAGTTCAGTGTCGGAGGGTGATGCGACTTTTTTTGTATGGAACAAAAGGCCACTCCTCTGGGGAAGACCCACTGCGTTCTAACTGCCATTTTCTTGGCCTTTTACAGAAGCATGCCCCTCACAACATTCACTGTCCATTAGGATGCTGTACTTATCTCGGGTTGATTAGATTCAGTGGAGCTTAGGTTTGCAGCTTAAAATTGAGCATATGCACAATAACCTGGCTAGATATATTGGCAACATATTCTGTCTGGAAAGTGTTCCATCTCCACCTGTCAGATTGGCTGACAGTTCCTATTGGTCAAACGCCAAAACAAAACCCCGATGCCCATAATGATGAGCAGAATGTATTTAACATTTGTAAAAATGTGAACCATGGTAAGATTCTCTTTCTTTTAAAATTATTTTATTTTATTTTTGCCATTCATGACTAAGATGTACATCCTGTACATGTGTTATGCATCATACAGCTCTCCAGTTAAATTGAGAAATATGCAGTGACATCAATAACACTTAGTAAATTTGACTAAGCATTCTAAGGTTCACAATTTGATTCTTCTGGATGAATTGGTTCTGTGTCCCAACAGTGTTTCAATTTATACCACACGCTATGCTTTAGATAGTTCGTTAAATATGTCTGTGTAGGAGACTGATTTTCACGCAAATATTTTTTCCCGTGTTATTAGGGCAAACGAAAGAGACTGCATTTTACCCATACATTTTACAGTGATTAGCACTGCCTCACAGCTCTGAGATTCAGGGTTCGATCCCTACCCTGGGAGCTTCACCTGTGTGGTGTTTGCATGTCCTCCCCACATCTGTAATTTTTTTCTTCAGGTACATCTGTTTCCTACCACATTCCAAGATGTGGGTTAGGTTAATTGGAGTTTCCAAAGTGCCCCTTAGCGTGTGAGTGTGTGTGTGAGTGTCAGACTGTATGTGCCCTACAATAGGCTCTCCTGCTATTTTGACTAGGATAAGCAGATAAGAAGATAATGTAATAAATTAACGACCTAATTCACTGCATTGCCCAAAAGTCTGAGTTATATTAGATATACCATTGTTGCAATTAATAGAGTAATAGACTAACCTAACACGCATGTCTTTGGACTGTGGGAGGAAACCAAAGTACCCAAAGTAAACCAACACAGACATGGGGAGGATTCCATACAGAAAGGACGAAATTGAGAAATGTCTGAAGAAGTGTGATCAGGAATGGTCTTTTTTGAAAGGCTAGCAGCCAAGAAAGCACAATTTCGGGGAACAGGGTGAAAAGGCTTAGATATTCTAAAGCTCAGAAAGACTGGAAGGAAGCTCACCAGAAAGAGTATTGTGGAACGAGTTTTGCCTACAGCTTTGCATAGTGTTCAGTTTTTTAAAATGCTTCAATGCATCATTACCAAAGTAACCTTGAATGAGCAGACGATGAGACACAACTGCAGGCAAAATCATCAGTGCTGTTCTGGTTGTGAGAAGCAGGCGATGTGGATCTAGGCAGAGAAAACACCGTCACAGAAAGTGAACAAATGCAGAGTACTTTGAAATGCAAAGAGAAGAATAGCATTTCACAGTTGAAACGATCACCTTACTGTTGACTCTGTGTAAAGTTGACATGTTCTCCCTGTGTTTTCATGGGTACTTCGGTATGGATGTGTCTGACTAGTATCAATGTAACTTTACTGCTGACATAAGTCATCATTGGTGCCAACGTTAAATAACCGAACAAACAGGCAGCAGTGGCACAGACTGATGTGACTGATGCTTCATAGTGCTGGCACAACTGCGACCTTCCATTGGTTTGACATGTATTTTTTTTTTTTTCAGTACTCACAGTATTTAAAGCTTAGTCAATAATCAGCTGGTTTATGTTTGTAGATGAATTGACAGATGAGGAATCTGATAAATCAGGCCAACTGAGGCTTATTTATAAAAATATTTAGAAATTGTAATTCTGAAAAAATAATATGGGATATGATAGCACAGTTTTGTTTTTTTCAGAATCTTGCTATTGGATCTCTGCCTGTTTGGTCGTTTACCCCTAGCTACTGGTGTGGGACTCCACTGAGCAATTATCCTTCTAATGCAGATTGCCTGCTTTTTCTCATAAGTAGGTCTCTGCCCAAACCTTCAGAACCAAGCCTTCATGTGCTTGTTTACACCAAGTCTTCTTGGTTCCCCTTGTGCTTTTACTTCCCCCTTCTTGCCTAGGGCTGTTTTGAATTTTTCTTTTTCATCTTTCATTTTCATACCTAAAGAATTGGCTAAACAGGGGCGTTTGAAACCTGTGCACACTGCGCTGTGTGCTCTAGGTAAAGATAAGTCCAGTCTGTAACATTATCTTTATTGTCTTAGAAATGTTCACATAGCTTACTGCCATTCTCTGACTCTTATAAGTGTGTTTATTTGCCCAACGATGATGCTTAATCAGTAGTTTGAAAAGATACTGCGATGGCATCCACTATCATAGTGAAATCTTGTTAGCCCTTATCTCAAATTGGTAGCTTTTAGGGTATGGCAGGTTGATGGTTGGGAATTGATATCTCCAAGTTGATGGTTAGGAATTGGTCCTTAGTATTCCAAGGAGATGTTTAGAAAGAAAATACAATAAATGTGAGATAAACAGGTATAAACAATTAAAATGCTATTGGATTTGACAAATAATACTGTGCAAATATCTTAGGCCACCATTTGCTTTGTCGTTTTATGGTTTATGGTATGATAAACATATAACGTACAGTGGGTTAAAGAAGTATTTGATACACTGCTGATTTTGCAAGTTTTTCCACCTACAAAGAATGGAGAGGTCTGTAATGTTTATTATCACAGTTCAACTGTGAGATACATAATCGTGTACTGTGTAATTTTTCAATAATTAATTTGCATTTTACTGCATGAAATAAGTATTTAAGTATTAATATAGATTTTTTTTTATTTTTTTTAATATAGATATTTGGTACAGAAACCATTTACAAACCGATTACCAAGAAGCCAGTTACAGAGGTCAGATATTTCCTGTAGTTTTTGACCAAGTTTGCGCACACTGGTAAATTTTGGAGGAATTTTGGCCCACTCCGCCATACAGATCTTCTCCAGATCTTTCAGGTTTCGGGGCTGTCGCTAATCACCATTGATTTTTAGCACCTTACAAAGATTTTCTACTGGGTTCAGATGATTATTCTCAACGGGATTTTAATCCATGACGGCATAGTGTGGTGCTAATTGCGTTAACGGTTCTTGCCTTTTCACCAAGCTGTTGTCTATTGTCCTGTAGCCTATCCTATTGTGCATGTCTACTTTGTCCCTCTCGTCATTAGACTGATCTTTCGTCTTGGGCATGGTGGAGAGGTTGGCGTGTGATGGAGTGTGTAGACAGGTGTCTTTTATACAGGTCAAAAAGTTACAGGTAATGAGTGCAGAATAAGAACAGGTTTGTGGGAGCCAGAATTATTGCTGGTTGGTAGGTCATACACACAACTTATTTCATGCAAAAACCTGCAAATTCATAATTTACAGTGATTTTTTTTTTTTTTTTTTTTTAACTTTTATTTTTTAGATTCTGTCTCTCTCAAATTACAGACCCCTTACAGGCATTGTATTTCAGCAAATAGTAATTGTCAACAAATGTTCCAAAAAATATAAAACTTGGATTTGTCATTCCTTTATATGCTTTTCCACGTATCTTTCTTCCTATCTTTATGAGCTTCAGCATATCGTAGGCTTTACAACCTGTTCTGCTTTCCAAAATGTGATTTCTTGGCTGCTGCCATTCCAAAAAGAGCACTGTAGACTGTAGAAGAATTAACTTGGCATTCAGATGAAGCTGTCAGACGCTGCTATTGCTCAAGTGTGCATTGGGGTCACTGATCGGTACCCATTTGTTTTGTCGTCAAAGTAGTTGTGTTATTGCAAGTTGCTGTGGGCAGTTTTTGGGACACATCTCTTCCTTATGACCATAACAGACTTGTAAGCATTTTAATTGGCCACTTTTTATAGCCAGGAGACAGAGACTCCTGCTGCTAGATTCCATTTCCTCAGTAAACATTTGTGAACCTTTTCTTTCTTATACAAGACCACTAGAGAGTTCTTTCCTCCCCTTCCAAGAAAACAAACTGCTCTGGGCTGCATATGTGTCCTGTAAGACACGGTATGCTCTGAGGAACAAACAGTGTCTTACAAAAGTGAATACACCTCTCACATAGTTGTAACTATTTTATTATGTCTTTTCATGGGACAGCACTGAAGATAAGTGAATAATGGCAAAATGGTGAAGAATTAGCCGTTTTCCCTACCCAGTATCATGTGACTCATTAGTGTTACAAGGTCTCGGGTATGAATGGGGAGCAGGTGTGTTAAATTTGGTGTTATCACTTTCACACTCACTCATACTGGTCAGTGGAAGTTCAACATGGAACCTCGTGGCAAATAACTGTCTGAGGAGCTGAAAAAAAGGAATTGGTGCTCTACATAAAGATGGTCTAGGCTATAAGAAAATTGCCAACATCCTGAAATAGACCTGAAGCACGATGTCCAAGACCATACAGCGGTTTAACAGGACAGATTCCACTTCGAACAGGCCTCGCCATGGTCGTCCAAATAAGTTGAGCACACGTTCAGCATCCTATCCAGAGGTTGGCTTTTGAAAATAGGCATAGGAGCTGCCAGTGGTGGGGAGGTCAGCATGTCGTTGCTCAGAAAAATACGCTGCACACTGTATTAAACTGGTCTGCATGGCTTTCGTCCCAGAATGAGGACTGTCCTAAAGTTGAGGCGGAAGAAAGCCAGAGAACGGTTTGCTGAAGACAAGCAGACTGTGGACATGGATTAATGGAAACATGTCCTGTAGTCTGATGAGCCCAAGATAAACTTGTTTGGTTCATATGGTGTAAAGTGCATGTGGTGGCAACCAGGTGAGGAGTACAAAGACAAGTGGGTCTTGCTTACAGTCTAGGATGGTGGTGGGAATGTCATGGTTTGGTGCTGCATGAGTACTGCTGGCTGTGGGGAGATGCAGACCACTAAGGGAACCATGAATGACAACATGTACTCTGACATAGTGAAGCAGAGCATGATCCCTTCCATACGGAAACTGGCTACAGGGCAACACGACCACTACGACCACTGCCTTGCTAAAGAAACTGAGAGTAAAGGTCAAGCATGTCTCCAGACCTAAACCCTAATGATGTGTGAAGGGGGACACGGTCTATAAAATCCACCAGCTCCATACCCAAGATAGTTTAGGCAGTGCTGAAAAATACTGGTGGCCATTTTTGGCACAGTTTGGCCTGTTTTACTTAGGTGTGTTTTAACTTTTGCTGTCAGGGGTTTGGACATTAATGGCTGTGTGTTGTTATTTTGAGGGCACAGCAAATTTACACTGTTACACAAACTGTAGACTGACTACATTGTATCAAAGTGTCATGTCAAATTGTGATGGGTGTACTCACTTTTGTGAGATTTTGTATGCCTTTTTATAGTGTTTGGTTTACAGACTACCTAAGTATATTCAGGTGTTGCTATTGATTTCAGATATTATTGTTCCTTATTTTGATCTCTGAACGCCAAATGTTCTGAGATATATTAAAGTAGTCATGGTACAAATCCCCTTATCCTTCCCCCTTCCCTGTGTTGCCATCATGTTTTATTTATGTTAGTATTAAACTCTTTTTAACAGTATGTGTGTATATTATGTCACTTGGCACAAGCCCTTGTAGAAGTGAGATCATTCTAGCTGGTCCTGATTAGCTTTCATGTGTACTTAGACACGTTGATGTTTTTGGCTCAACTCGATTACACATTGACAATGTATTGATATACATACAATACTTTGCAAAAGTCTAAGGCCATCATTGTTGCTAAATCAATGGTATCTTATGTAAAGGTGACCCAAGACTTTTGCACAGTACTATAAATAATGTGGCATATCATGATGGGACTCCATCTTTCTTGATTATTTCTAAAATTCCCAAGTCGTGAAGCAAAGTGAATTGTCAACCAAACTGCTTCCTCACTTGCCCCCGTCCCAGCTTTTAGGCATATGGGTTTGATTTGGCCTGACTTGAGGTGTCTCGTTCTATCTGAAGTGCACTTTTGGCACCAAAGCGACTTAAGGCTATGAGTTATTGTCCAAACGAAAAGATTAGTGTCACTTTAAATCAGGTTATAGGGGTGATAGTGCGGTGTCTTTTAGGAACGTGGAGCTGATGGCTGCCTCGGAGTAGAGAGGAACATATATGGTCAAAAAAGGTCTATCACCTTTTGGGTTTCACTCTGCTCTGTCTGGCCTCACTCTTCACCTCTTGAATTTAGGCTTGAATTTAGAGCCTTCACGTACAGAAAGTTTTTATATGAAGCAGAGGCGGGCGTTCCAGAAGAGGAGAGTGGTGCCTGTTGGTGATGCACCAATTTGATACTCTAGCTCAGATCAGCACAGATTCTGACATTATTAAACGAACAGGATATTAGCCAAGACCCAATTTACACACCATACTGTCTATACTATCTTTCTATACTCATTCTATATACACTAAAATACTATGACATAACCCCTATTTTTTGTGAGCAGTATATATGTACAGATTCTCTCTCTCTCATAAGTCATGGTAACTCTTCGCTTGAAGCTTATTATTCCAAAATTTGATACCAAGATCAAAAGCAGTTTCTTTTTAATTAACAGAACAAAAAAGATCAACTGTAATTGGTACGTTTTTTTACATTTCTGCAGCAGAATAAAACTGAATATTGTACTGATTACTTATCTACACTATACAGGTATGCACTTAACTGCATTACGTTTAGGGAAGCGCTAATGTTATGTAAATATAAAATAGTTTTACGCATAAAACCGTGTAACTACGTCAGAGATACTAAAATAAATATACACAGTATATATACAATGTACACAGCATATGAAGCTAATATTGTTACACATCACTCTGTCCAGGAAATACATTACAAATACAATACACTGTTCTTCAGTTAATAAAAGATTGATTCTTCTTTTAACTCCACCGTTAAAACTGTTCTTATTCCTCTTTTTACATGTGTTTAACTGTTCAAATACATAACAATATACAGAACAAGCACACCTGAACAGTCTTGCATACTGTAGAATCAAAATATAAATGTGATGGATGAAATAGAAACATAAATAAACATACCTACCTGGCTGCACACAACCAAGAGTGAATGAACAATAGTGAAAATAAATATAATTTTTTTAACGTATAATGAATAATATGCATGCCAATTAAGATATAAATTTGAAACCTTTTATAATTTGACCATTTTATGGCCGCAACATCAGGAATTAAAAGGTATTGATTGGATGGTCATTAAACTGTCATTAAAGTGTTTACCCATAGTTATGTTTTTGTAGAGTGGCAGTGCAGACGTGTGTTGCCGAAACCAGCACTGAAAAAGTGTGGGATTTTGTTTTATCCAAACATGAAGGCACACAATTGGGTACTTGGGATAGGGACTTCATGGAAGCATCTGCAAAACCTGCCTGTAGCTCCATTTTTATCAGTTATTCGTATTAGGACTTTATCCAAGTATCAGTAAAACATTGTTAAACCTGCATAATTAAATGGACAAGTTACTTTTCAGCATATTTGGAATTCGTTTGTATTTGATCGAGTGAAGTCACGTTGTTTCCTGTGGAGCTAGTGTTCAGGGATATTTTGGGTTGTTGTTGCTGAATGTGTAGTTGACCAATTTCATTTCTAAAGAGGCTGAGCACTCCTAATTTATCATATAAAACATAGGATTATTGATTCCATCGAGGTTGCCCCTGTTTGAACACACTTGAGAAACCTTAAACATATCAGCCTTGTGTGTTTGTTTCAGGCGGCTCTTCTGAAGGAACATAAAGCATGATTAAGTCAGAGGGGTGCCAGGCAAGTCAAACCTTTGTAGTGGCTTGTGAAAATGGGAAAGGGAAATGAAGAGTGAAATGTTCCATGAATCTTAGAAGCATAATGAGCTCAAGACTGTTCCCTCAGTTAACCTTCCTTATTCAAGTCCTCAGTCTTCAGCTGAACTTTTTGTTTGTGTTGTCCTCGATGTCTCCAGGAATAACAATACTAAAACAACATTGAGGTTTTGGATTGACATGCTAGTGTTTCTGATCATCAACCACCAACTCTTGGATACTCCTTTGTTTCCCCAGCAGGGCTTTCATGGTTTGTATTTGCTCGACTCCAGTCTTTGGCTGTATGGTTAACTCAAAATGAGTTTGCAGATGGGGGTTATGAGTTTCGCCCATTGCTTGCCTAGTTTTATCACTGAAATCTCACAGTAGTGGGTCACGTGTTGAGAAAATCACATTGTATGATTTTTAAATAATTCATTTGTAATTTATTGCAAATTACATTTTTGCAAATGCAAATTGCAAACCATCCAGCATGAAGGCTGGCTCCCACAGACCTGTTAGTTTTTCTTTAAGAAGCAATCCCATTCTCCCATTAACAAGTTCAAACAGGTCCACCATGCCCAAGACCTGTAAAGAGCTCTCTAAGGTCACAACAGACAAAATTATAGACGTGCGCAAGGCTGGAATGGGCTACAGAACAATAGAAAAAGCAGCTTCGTGTGAGGGTAACAACCGTTGGCTCAATTATTAGAAATGGAAGAAACACAAGATGACTGTAAATCTTCCTCGATCTGGGGCTTCATGTAAGATCTCACCTCGTGAGGCAAGAATGATTCGGAGAGAGGTCAGGCTCAGAACCACAAAGGAGGATCTGATCAATGACCCGAGGAGAGCTGGGACCACACTTTTAAAGATGACCGTTAGTAACGTATGCATCATGGATAAAAATCCTGCAGGGCGCGCAGGACCCGATTCATTTTACTGACCCTGGGCATTCAAGCAATCGTTATTGTTGAACCCTGACAGAACCCCTCAGTCAAATTATTACACATGACTTACAATATGTATCGTAAACTTTTAATTTGTAGCAGCATTCACTGTTTTCAACATACTTTCTCAATATTGCGTCTACCCTGCTGCGCCCCGTCTGGACGCACCCCAAGGTCTGGGAACACATTGTGCACCCCGACATCTGGCAAGATGTTTACTGATTGTTAAGACTGTCACGTTTTCCTGGCCCCAGACATTCGGGCAATTGTTAAACCCTGATGTGACCCATCAACAGGGTCTGTTGATGTTCTGATCCACTGTAGTTTCTAGGTGTTGGCCCACAGTGACCAGTACACGATGATGATTGACCTGACTGCTGTGTGTATTTGTAGTGAAAATGTATATGATTCATGGTTTGGAGTTCCTATTGGTTATTGCTTCAATATTGTAAACTTGGATTTTTTTTTCAACAGGACTCTCTGAAGCAGAAGGACGAACGTATTGAGGAACTTGAGGAGGCGTTACGTGAGAGTGTTCAGATCACAGCAGAGAGAGAAATGGTGCTCGCCCAAGAAGAGGCTGCACGCACACATGCCGAGAAACAGGTCAGTGTGCCACATTAAGTGCTGCGTGGGCAACAGCTTGCCCGCGACCCCGCGTGGATTAAACGGAAGATAATGCATGTATTGATGTTTCTACCAGTTTAGTCAGGAACTTTAGGTTGAATCGCATCATAGGAATTGAGACCGATTTGAAGTGAAATCTTTGTAGTTTGTCCTTTAGAATCGTTAGAAGCATTCCAGAATCATTATCTGTGCTTCACAACCTGGCATCTTTGTACATGTGTAACAGATCAAAAAGATGCAGAAGTTGTTGGAATTGAATAAAATGTTATATGCATGAATGTAATGATGATATATGTAAGTTATCGCAATATCAGAGCAAAAGGTTTGCTGGAGAAAGCTTTTTTTTAATTTAATGGATCGTCTCGTTACACTTATTGGGCTGCTTCTAGCCTGGGTGCAAGATGAAATGTGGTTGGAGTTAAGTATTCACCATAAGACCTCCATACTCAAACCCAACCGTCATTGTATTCCAAATAGAACCTAGATGTGTCGCTAAATACAGTGCGGTTCCAGGCCATAGCAGTTCAGGTTTCTCATTCACGGCTAAAACTGCAGTATTTATTACAAAGCATTGCATAATGTAATTATACTGCTAAAAATGAAATATTCCACTCATTTTTTGTGAGCAGTTGTATATTAGCTCATAAAATCTTAAACAAAAGTGCGCCTGTGTCTGTGCTGTCTGTCTGTGCTGTCTGTGTGCGTGTCTGTGCGTGCGTGCGTGTTGCACATGTTGCATATTTCAATTTGTTATAGTCAGAAAGTGAGGAACATCTTATGAATTTTGTTTTGAAAGTCATTTTTAGAACTGTAATGTTCTGTACTAGGGGTGACAAAAAGTGCTATGGGTGCATCCTCAGAGGGGACCAATTCAGAAATTTTGCTCACCCCCACAGGGAGCACTGCTTTTTTTCTTTTCATTTTTTTTTTTTCTTTTTCTGAAATTGCTACTTTTAAGCCACAGGAGATCTCCATTAGATTTCTGAGGTTCAGTCCCCACCAGGATTATGAGACAGACACGTCTGTCTGTCTGTACGTGTTCATTATGTTTTATTATGCCTGTGTTCTTCAAAAAAAAAAGTATGCCATTTTGTTTCTAGTTTGATTGTTACATATTTTTATACTAAATGCATTCTGACATAAACTGTCATGCCATAGCAGAATTTGGAGTTGCCATATGTAGGGGCCTGCTCACTGCATCCTGATGCTGCTTTCACACTCTGCATAGTTGTGGATTGTCTGTTACCCTTTAAAACAAAATTAGCATCTCTCAGGCTGGTAGCATAATGGCTGCCCTGTCACCAAATAGCAGCAAGCCAGCACTGTGATCCACACCTACCACCCAGTGCCATGTCAGCCCCACGTCACCCTGCCAACGCAGAGCCACTTAACAGCATTCAGCTGGCATGTGCCTGGCTCTGTTTATGTCTCCAGTCACTTTTCATTTGGAAAAACACTCCTGTATAGCAGGCATAGAGAAATGAGAACCTCGCACAGACAGACACGTCACCCAGTCTAATGTGTGTACAGCACAGGCATGGTACGATCTGTATGCCATTGCAATGGAAGTGTGTGTGCAGATAGCACCAAACCTAAGTATTGTTCGCTAAATGAGTCTTCCTTCTGCTGGACAGTCCAAAGAGTCAGTGAGCATTAAACCAGATCACACTACCAGAGCAGACTGACGGTGTTAGTGATCATGTCATGGATGAGTTTACTTTTTCTCTACTTTGGGCTGTTTGGACAACCATTTGGGTCCACCGTGGGTCCATTAGTAGAGTTTTGGTGTGAGCCAGTACCACAGCTAAGTGTAGTTTTCCCATCTCAGATTTAAAAGGGTCTCTCTCCTTAAAGAGCACTGCTTCTAAACTACTATATCACCCAGTGTTTACAAATACAGTGCTGTGCAAGTGTTAGACCACCATCAGATAAGATATATTATTGTATTAGCAATGATTTCATGATCATATATAACTTTTTTATTCAAATACAACCAGATTATATATTTTTTTTCTATAGCCTACAGTGGCTAGTATTTAGTGTGACCTCCCCTTACACTCAAGGCATCTGGCAGCTTCATCAGGATGCCACATTGTTCCTTCTGCATATAGGTAATGGTCTTTTTGGAGGGCAGCAACAGCCGTGGACATACTATTTTGGAAGGAGGGCAACGTGAAAGGGCTGAAATGTGCTAAAGTGCAAAGATTGGAACGAAAATTAGTGACAAAGAGTGTTATTGAGTGACAAATCTGTTTTACATTTTTGGATTCAGTTGTCAACCATGTTATATATGATCATTCTACCATTCCTCAAAAGACACATCTAATGATGTCCTAAGACTTGCAGAGTACTGTACTCATGGTCATGAGCACTTCTAGACCTGCGTTCATTTTGGACACAGCCATGTCAGAGAGACACACCTCACAGAAACAGAAGGTACATTTTCAGTTTTTTGTCGAAAGCCTTGAGTGTTTGTGGTTTATCATGGCAATAGTAACAATTCTGCTGTCCAAACACAGTAACAAAAAGCTGCCCATCAAACATCCGTGAGCAGGTGGTAAATAGAAAGTAATGAAAAGTAAGAGTGCACATTTTGTGGGAAAGTCAGATAGTTGACTATGCTGTTTTGAAGAATTAAGGGATGTTAATCTGTTCACTTTTACTCAGTTTGCAGTACGAGAAACTTTAAGGAGAAACCTTGATGAATGTGAGGTGATTTCTTTAAGATAAGGTTGCTTACTCTCAATAGTCCTAAGCATGATGCATTAAAATGTACATGAATACAGTATGTAGATATAGTGGCGTTTTAAGGTTTGTAAACCTTTTAGACTTGTTTTCATATTTGTATGGATATGACTTGATCCTAATCAAATATTCAAATCCTAAAGCAAAGAGAACCTTTATTATGCTTCTATTTATTTATTGCATTTATTTATTTGGCATTCATTTATTGAGGTAAATGATCCAATGTCACACATCTGTGAATGGCAAAATGATGTGAATGTTTGCCTTCAGTATCCGGTGTGACCCACTTTTTGCATCGATAACTGCAGCTAATCGTTTCTGGTAAATGTTTCTGGTAAATGTTTCAGTCCTGCACATTGGCTTAGTTGGTATCCTCACATGAACTGCTTTCCACAACATTTCCATTGGAATAAAGTCAGAACTTTGCCTTGTCCATTCCAAAACATTATTCATCTATAACCACTTCTGGTAGAGTGCAGGTTTGCAGTCTTGAAAGGTTTGCATGCTTGCTGGTATAATTCAGAATTGATTGTTTCCTGGCAAGCCTATACTGATACTAATATGATACGATACTATACTATACTGATACTGTGATACTACTAATACTGCCATCACCATGTTTCTCAGGTGGGATAAAGTTCTTATGGTGAAATTCACTCTTGCCCCCACCCCCATTCTCCAGACATAACTCTTCTTCATTTAAACCAGAAGTTCTAGTTTGGGCTCATCCATCCACAAAAGGTTTTGGCAATAGTCCTCTTGGTTATACGTATTGCTTATATACCATGTGATGGGCAGCAGTGGTCTTTTAGGAGAGCAATGGCTTTCCTTTGCATTTTTTGCAATTCAAACATATCTGTTGAGTTCTTCAGTGTTCTTCTGATGGTGGTCTTAATGTACATTAAAATTATTCAAAGTGGGGGAGGTCAAGGCATTTAGGGCAGGGTTTTTCAAACTTTCATGACAGTCTGAAATGACAATCCAATTTCTGACTGTTATGTCGGTGTCAAAGGCAGTAGCAATAAAACGCTTGTTCTGCTCAGCAGTGGGTAGTCACCAGAAAGGTCAGTCTAGATTTTGGACGTTTACAGCGTACTGCCATGTCAGCTGAAGCATTTATGATTCTTCCAGAGAGGTTAGCTTTAGTGTTGCTATTGAGTTATTGCTATTGAGTTATTAAAAGTCAAAGGGCAACAGAAAGTTCTGCCTTCTGTTTAATATTCAGATTGGGAGATTTCTCAGGTACAGAGTAGTGCATGAGGTTCTGTGTTAGTTCGTCCAGATCTTGATGAGGTGTGTCAAGCCTGCAATCACATTTGTTATGCCCTTGTGCAGGCTTTGTCACAACACTGCAACCCAGAGCGTCTAGCCTAACCTAGCTGCTCTTAGCCTACTGTACATGCTCGTTGTACTTCTGCTTAATGTGCTTTATATTCTCCATCCACTTTTTAGGTATACTTATCTAGAAAGTTCATAAGCCTTCAAGTACAGCTGTGAATGTAAAAGTTAAAGTGACTGTACTGTGTGAGTGATGATTAATGGATTGTTAATTGCAATAGAAGTCTATAAATTATGCTTTTACATATACATGTAGCATGAGCTTACTTTAAACAAAGACACCCTCACTCACCGTCACCAAGTACAGGCATCTTTGCATCTTGACTATAGTCCTTTGCATAGTGTTCTTGACTTTCTTTCCTTGCGAATATCTCTCAATGGTTACCATTTTGTCTAATTGCTGTTCTCTCGTTACTCAGGTTTTCTTGTGCACATGTTGGATTCAGGCACTGTGCAAATTTCTGTCAGCTTTTTGTATTAAATGCATGGAGAGCAGTGTGACTGTTCTTTGTAATCCTGACGGCCCTCGTTGTTCATTTCTCACTTTTGGTTCACCAATATGACTTACCTCATTGCTATCCTTTTCCTTTTTAACCTCTTTGTCCATTTTATCTCAAATTTATTTGGTGTTTTATGGAGAAGATGCACATCAACTGAAATTACTTTGCTGGAACTGAAGTGTCAGGCCCAGCTTATTTTAGCTGATGCTGTCAGAGTTGGTGCGCTGTGCCAAACCTAACTGAGCAGGCCAATGTAATGGTATGTATAATTAAGGGCAATATGTGGCCTCTCTGGGAGAATGGAGTGTTTTCCTCTGACACAAGCCTCTCGCTGTGCACTGACACCAGTCAGTTAGCCCTGGGCAGGATTTACGGCCAGCCTGCATGAATGCGACTAGCCGCTCAAGCGGGGCCAGTAAGAGCGGATTGCCTTCAACCACATGAATATGCACGTCTAAGTCTCCAGACATGATTCAGCAGTCAAATGACATACTTCATAACCTTCTCCCTCGAGGCACCAGGCCTCAGAAACTCCTCCAGTGTTGATCAAGATGAGCGGATGTCTCATAACGATTCTTTTTCCTTCTTCCTCCCTGCTCTGGTTCTGCATGTGGATTTCTGTATTTCTCTTCTCACACCCCAGGTCTGTTTGCCCACGAAGCCCCCTGTGTTGTCACAGCAACTCCTTGTTTACCACACTACAACCATCTTTCCCACTTAATTTTTTCCCCTTTTCCTCTGCTTCTAATTTTCGTTTGCGTGATTTGTTTCTGAAGACTGCTCTGGTTCGTTCTGTTCTTCTGCTTCTGTTTCTTTTGCCGGGACAGCTTTGATTTTTTTGGCTTCATCTGTAATTACTCTCTTCTCTTTCTACTTTGTTGCTTCACTGTTTGCTGCCTGTTTGAAGCTCTTTTATGAGCCTATGCATGACTCCAACCACCCCGACTTTCAGTGGTTCAAGGTATGATATGATTAATTCTTTTTTTTTTTTCTTTTTCTTTTTTTAAAGATGGTTCCATTCTGTTTTACTTACGTTTCCCCATCTGCTCTGCAGCTTTGTTCATTTCTCAAACATTTTTCTCATCTCTCTCTGCCGTTTTGGAAACATTGAAGTATCTTTACCCACTGTGACTTTTCGTTTTGTTCCAAGCCAAACTTTGTGATAGGAATCTTAACCACTGTCATTATTGACTGTTCCCAAAAGATGATCATTGTCTCAGGGTGGGGCTTCTCTCATGCTTTGCCCGAAGAATGACTCACAGCTCATTACTCTCCCAAATGAGTGATCTGTTCTCTTAATGGTATATTTTGGACGAAGTGTGTGTGTAAAGATTCATCTCCTCTGTGTGTATCCTGATTACTGCGTGGATACGGATTCCCTAGTAATCTGTGAGATCCCATCCTCACAGTACATAGCATGCCAAAACCATTTTCCTGACTGTTGCGTAGCCTTTAAGATTTACTTTCACTAACTGCAGTGAAAACACAAGAATACACTGCTCAAAATATTAGGGGATATTACATTTTGAAATATCCCCTATTTTTTGTGATCAGTGTATTGAAGGATTACAAGTTGTTAAACTGATGCTTTGAGATAAAACTGCTTGTTACTGACATGGTGCTCTGAAAGTGATGGAACACAATGTAAGGAATTATTATTATTATTATTATTATTATATACCATTTCCCAGAAGTGAGCAGTGCCATGTATGTAAATAATCCGACAAAAAATAGGAGATTGGCCAGCAGTTTTGCTATGGGTAATTAGACCAGCATGCTCATGAGGGTTGTAAGGCCAAACAAATCTTGAAGATTGTTTTGAAGCAGAATAAATGACACGTACTGTTTCAGATTCATATAAATAAGTGTCAGTTAGGATGGGTTTCCCCTGCAAGGACCATTAACTTTGATGGTAATCGAAGTATGTCTCAAAACAACTTTGGATTCACTCTGAAAGCAAAATTAAAATGTAAGTAACCTCTTTCAGTAGGCGTGCTGTTTTTATTCCATATGGTGATTCTGTTCTGGAGAAGACAGGGAGGTGTAGTCCTGAAGTCATGAAGCAATGGCTTCTGTCGAAAAAAAAAAAAAAAAGGACATGGAAATTAGTTTAAATTTAAATTGCTGCTGCAGCTTTTTTTCCGACTGGTGCTGGAGTTTTAAGTCTTTTGAAATGGCCTTAATTTGTAGGAAAAAAGACCGAAGCTGCCAGAACGAAACAACAGCTCGTTGAGCTTTGAAACCCAGCACTAAAACTTTACTCTGGCTTCAAATGGCAACCAAAACAGAGAAGGCGCCCAGTATATAACCTCCAGTGTACCACATGATGAACAATACCACACATAAAAGCATTAAAATTTCTTGATGCTTTCACTGTTTGCAAATTCATCTAACTCTGATCCTGTAATAACAATAATATAGAATTGGTTAGGTGGAAAAGTTAATTAACCTAAATTATTGCATTATTATTTTTTCACATCATTGTGTTTGACTCAAAGTTACTCATTCAGAGTGTAAGGGCCATATTTTTGTTTGCTTGTTTTGTTTGGCATCAGTTTTCCCCACACCAACATTTCAGTCGTGTGAAACACCTTTTTAATGTCTTCAAATCTTCAAAAAGGGTTTTACTGTTTTCTGCATAACGGTTTTGTTTCTTTTTTTCTGTCACTGTTTTTCTTTTATTTGGTTTCACATCAATATAAAGAAACCACTACCTCAAATCAGTAAAATTTAGATAGTATGGAATGTAAATAAAAAAGTTTTATTTCTTTGCCGACAGTCTAAATCCAATATATTTTATGTTTTGTCTGGTCAGCTTCCTTTCATTTGTTAATATACATTAATTCCTGCATTTCAGGCCTGCAGACCTGAATTGCAGGCCACATTCCAAAAGAGTTTGAACGAGGAAAATTTAAAGGTAGTAATGAAAATGAAAATCCACAATATTTCCTGAGGGGGTTGTCAACAATTCACTCTTTGCAGTACTTGATATTGTGTATTGATTCAGTGAATCTGGTGTAAAGACCAAGGGTACAGGATGAACTCCCGTGATCTCCTATGCTTAAGAAGAAAGTGCTTACAATGTTGGAGCCAAAGGATACATTTTCTGGGGAAAATAGTACAATTGAATGGAGGCTACCCTGTTTGACCACCTCTAATTTGGAAACAAGAGGAGCTACAGTTGGGAATTAGAGGCATAGTATGTTGTGGCATGTTTACACACAGATTGCGCACATGGACTTGTATATCCTTATTCATTACACCAGCAGTAGGGGCAGAGTGTCGATCTACAAAAAAGGCAGGATTGAAATGCTCCATTCTCAAACTAGACCTGTCACTGAATGCCAAACAGAACCTGGATTAATTTCTATAGACTTAACAGTTCCAGTCTATAGCTTTTTGATAAGGACGTGTAACCTGATTTGATATGGACCTATAGATGGTGGACAATGAAACTGTGGGAGTTTCTTGTGCTTGTGGGGTGAATCAGATGATCCTCTGTGCTGATGGTCTGACTAGGTTGTCTAGAGCCTGTTCACCATGTTAGCATGTTAAGAGAAAATTGCATATCTGAATACCCCAGCAAGTAATGGGTGAGGAGACCTATCTTTCAGGCTTTGTCTGAAACAAGGCTGCCATCTTAAAAGCTGCCATATTGGATCAAGGGCAAGATTTTCCAATAGGAAAGTGGTCATATAGCATGTCACAGAAGACAATTGTCTAAAAAACCGGACAGCCGTAGTCGTATTTGCAATATTTCTTTTGGTTCAAAAGTTATCACATGGTGCTCATTTGAAGACCACTACCAACCAAGAAACCTCAGCAATGGTTGTGGTTTTGCAGCAGTGGCGAAAAGTCCACAACGCAGAACATGTGACTGACACCCCTTCAAGATCCAGCAGAAACTGTTAGTGGATGACCATAACATATCATGTTCTGTACCTGGGCCTTAACCAACAACAATGGGATCCTGCATTCACTCACAGCATTCTCTCTGGTGACGAAGCCAATTTTTTTTATTGGACAAGAGCTAACCCTTACTGGACAGCAGAAACAAGCCATAGGTCATGTGAAGGTTATTGGTGTGGTGTGGAATATTGGGCATCTGTAATCTGACCCATTTGTATCAACCAGACCAGATGCTCAGCGTTACCTGACAATGGAAACGGTGTCCTGACAGGATGAGGTTCCACCACACTACGGAGTAGGTGTTCATCAGTGGCTCACTCAATTCCCTGATCTTTCTGTTGGCTGTCGTGAACCTGAATAATGACTGCACAAATCACCCAAACTCACGCCATTGGACTTTTATTTCTGGGGTCATCGCAAACAAATTGTGTATGCTAAGAAGATCCACAGCAAACATCATCCTGAGGCCTACAGTATCCATCAACTGCATTCTGAAGGCTTGAGACAGCATTTCTTTAGATATTTTCATGCAGGTTTATAACGATTGGATCTTGTACCTTTAGCTCTGTGTTCAGCACCAGGGACAGCACATTGAACACATCAAATAGCTGTGTATCGTAGGCAACGTTCACAGATGGATTTGGGTTGGTGTGTGGCGGTGGGTTGGTGGGTAGGGGCAAGTGTCGTGGTTGTGTGCGAGTGTGTGTGTGTGTGTGAGAGAGAGAGAGAGAGAGAGAGACAGTGTGTGTGTGTGTGTGTGTGTGAGAGAGAGAGAGAGAGAGAGAGAGAGAGAGAGAGAGTGTGTGTGTGTGAGAGAGAGAGAGAGAGAGAGTGTGTGTGTGTGTGTGTGTGTGTGTGTGAGAGAGAGAGAGAGAGAGAGAGAGAGTGTGTGTGAGAGTGTGTGTGAGAGTGTGTGTGAGAGTGAGTGTGTGTGTGTGTGTGTGTGTGTGTGTATGTATATATATATATATATATTTGGCCAGATGTTTTTCACTGGACTGACATCACAACATCTTTCCTTCTTTAATATTTTATGCTAGTTCAAATTGACCACAGAGTGAAAGAGATTACTCGTGTTATCAAACGGTTACCATAGCAACAGTCTTGGAAAAGCACATTGAATGAGGGTTTATTCAAACTGACCTCCTGCCATAGAAATCTGCGTTCTCCCTTCTTTTTCTTTGCGTCTCCTTCTGTACAGGGAGCCATAAATCTAAACCATACGTGAAAATGATTATATTTAAAACTTATTATCATTATTTTTTAATTTAGCATGTTTTTTTCATTGCATTCTTATATATATATATATACACACACACAATGTGCATAACAATTTGTAAGAAATGTTGATTATTTAAAAACTACGTTTATTCGTGTTTAGATCTTAGCTTGCACTTACACTATCATGGACTGTAACAAGTTTATGCTAAATGCCAAAGTCAAAGCGGCTTTGCAGATATCCAGGGCTAAAACACAGCTATCATGACTTTGTCAACTTCGGAGATTTGCTTACCATTGCTGGTGTCAAACGACAGTCAGGTGAGCGGATTTGCTGGCGGTATTTTATAGTTCAGTGGATTTAGGAGGAGCTTTAGTTTTGAACGAAATTAGAATTAAAAATCTATTTTGGTTTGTACCCTTTGTACTTTTTCTTTGTTCCTTTTTGTTGGGGTCTTACCAATCACCCTTTCGTCCGCTGGCTGGGGATGTAGTGAGCTTTGATTTGTTCATATTTCCCTGTATGAAAATACAGTACATAAAACGTAATCTGGGAAATATATTTTCTGCTGTCACATGTCACGTTGTCCTACAAAACTCAGCTACAGAGTACCAGATGTACATTTAATCGTGCCAGTTCGTAGTATAGATATATAGATATATTATCATTACTTGAATAGTGGATTTAGGACGGGCAGCACAGTGGCTCAGTGGGTAGCACCGCTGCCTCACAGCAAGAAGGTCCCGGGTCTGGATCCTTTCTGTGTGGAGTCTACATGTCCTCCTCGTGTCTGCATGGGTTTACTCCAGGTACTCTAATTTCTTCCCACAGTGTAAAAGACATGCATGTTATGTTTGTGTGTGTGTGTGACCCACAATTGATTGGAGCACCGTCTAGGGTTGTTCCTGACCTTGTGCCCAGACCTGCCGGGTGGGCACCGGCTGTGTGGATTAAGCGAAAGATAATGAATGAATGAATTATGGAGAGTAATATCAGATAGAATACAATAAAGACTACACAAATATAAAATATAGGATAATAGTTTGTATAGAATATAATAACATACAGCAGAGATTCCGAAACTTTATGCAGCTGCCTAAATTTGTAAGAAAATTTTAAAGACCTCCCCCAACTCCCAACACACGTCTTTTGCTTCCAAGCTCCACTACATAGTGCAGAACTGCACCTGCCCCGCCATAGCCCCCTAAGGGAACGTGCCTCACTTTGGGATCCACTGACATATGGAATATGCATATCTGCTTTTTCAGTAAACTCAGCGGAATGTTTGTAGGCGTGGTATGATCCATCAATCTCAAGAGGGGAGGGAAAGGCATTGCACTCTTATGAACCCCCTAGCTCTGCTCTTAGTCTAAGTCTAGGATGCATAACTCGAGGTTAAAAGTAAATCTAATGATCCATGTTCTCCCAGTATGATTTCACGATATTTCAAAAAGCATCTTATGTTACTCAGTGCTTGGCTTTCCCTGTCTTCAAGTATCCATATAAATGCTTGATGCGTTTCAGTCAGGTCACTATGGAGGGAAAAGCATATCCCATGTGAATCCCATCCCATTTCATTTGGTCTTCAAGTACTATAGTTGCTGCAAGGCTTTAAAGATGTGGTTTAGGTCATTAGGGGGCTCAGACTTTTGGCCCTCATTGTATCTAGCGCTACTTTCTTAACTGTCACTAGGGAAGATTAATTTTCTCAGTGGAACACAGTGTTCCCTCCATCGCGGGGGGTTACGTTAAGGAAAATCCGCGAAGTAAGGACGCTATTTTTGTTCAAGTATTTCTACACTATTTAAGCCGTAGAACTTGCAGAACGTTCGGGTGCCATCGTAGGGCTTGAATGAATTCAGTCTATAATGAAACTTTCACAAACAGAGAACACAACAGCGCAGATAAAAACCTGTCATGTCGCCAAGTAGAGACTCAGGCTGTCTACCCAGAGAAAATCTACACACAGACTCATGGAGAATATGTAAACTCGAAGCAGGCCAGGACTGTGTATGTATATTTCCTCTTTATTTTATTTGTAATTTCAGACACTTTATTAGGTACACCTTGCTAGTAGCGGGTTGGACCCACTTTTGCCGTCAGAAGTGCCTTAATCCTTTATGACACAGATTCAACAAAGTGCCAGAAACATTTCTCAAAGCCCATACTGACATGATGCTGTAGCTTCAGACAACTGCTGCAGATTTGTCGGCTGCACGTCCATGATGCAAATCTCTCAACCACCACATCCCAAAAGTGTTCCACCGGATTTAAATCTGGTGACTGTTGAGGCCTTTTAAGTACAGTGAGCTTACTTGTCATGCTCAAGAGTCCAGTTTGAGATGATCTGAACGTTGAGACATGTCGCGTTGTCCTTCTGGAAGTAAACATCAGAAGATGGTCCACTGTGGTTATAAAGGGAAGTACAAGGTCAGCAACAATAGTCAGGCAGCCTGTGGTGTTTAAATGATGCTCAGTTGGTATTAAAGAGCCCAAAAATGTGCCAAGAAAATATCCTGCACGCCGTTAAACCACTACTTTTTAAACGATGCCACGTCCAGCAGGTCATCTTGAATTCACTGATTTTAGGCTTATAGGCTTTTCAAGATTTACTTGAGGTTAACGAGCAGTTGAACAGGTGCACCTAATAAAGCGGCTGGTGGCTGTCAGTTTTCTTATTGAGTCTTGCTCCTCCAGTGGAGTTATCCTTATCATCCTTGGAGTTTTTTTCTTGCCACTGCTGCCGTAGGCCTTCTCAATACATCTTCGTAAAGCTGCTCTGAGACAATGCTCTGTTGTAAAAACTCCTGTGTAAATACATTTTATTTGACTTTGGCTGATTTTGTGGTTCCAGTATGACTACCACAAAACTCTGCTGGGAAAAGGCATTTAGTACAACGTAAGCCGTAAATGGTTTGTCTAGAGCTGGCTCATCATTTAAAGCGGTAAAGCCCGTCCTGGTCCCATCCCCAGGCCTCGTATCAGTCTTGCAGCTCAGCTAGTGGAGCGTGTTTTTGTGTGCGTTGCCCCTAAACCCTGTAATGATGCCGCAGATTACATTAGAACCACAACCTCCGAAAATGTATTGTGCTCCGGGTTCAGGTTCGACCTGTTTAACCGTTTTCATTTTAGAAAATGAAGTCAGACAGAAATAAGGGGCTAAGGAGGGGAAAGGACAAAGGAGAGGATTTCTGTCTGTAAGCCACTGTCTGTCGGAGGTCTTGAAGAGGCTTCCTCTTCTGGATGAAACAAACAGTTTTAGAAATGGTGCTACCGTTTGTTGCAATTATTTAGCTATGCTTTTTTCCCCCTCTTCCTGTCTCTGCCTGACTATCACACCACACCCTCTTGTAGAGAGCACTGTGTGATGGCAGGCAATGAGTGTTTGAAGTGGGAGCGTATGTGCCTCCCAGCATCTCTCTCACTCGTTCTTTCCCCCTCTCTCTCTCTTTTTCTCTCTCTCGCTCTCCGTCTCTCTCTCTCTCTCTCTCTCTCTCTCTCTCTCTCTCTCTATTTTAACTCTCTCTCACATGCACATGCACATATGCGTGCACAGGAACTATGAGGGAAGCATGTGTCGGTGGGTCTCCGCTAGGTTTTGTGATCAGTGATCAGTGATCAGGGTGGGTGGCGCTCCTTCATGTTGGACTAAGCACAGTTTGGGAGTAAGCAGCTGTCAGCCATCAACATGAGTGAAGAAGCCAAACATAAGAGCAGCTCAAAAACAGCACACCACAAGAAGAAGGGCAAGAAGGTAAAGGCCAAATACGTGCTTTTCTTTTTTTTTTACTCTCAAAAAAAATATTTTTTGCATTGATTTTACAGGAGATTGGTCGTTTTTTGAGCCTTTTGTTAAGACCAGTTGATTGGACGTTGAATCTGTAAAGTACAAAACACACAAAAGCCCCAAACGTAGAGAGAACAGGGGGGAAAAGGAGAAGAAGACATATAGCATTTCAGTTTCTAATGGGATTTTAGGTTAAGTTTATTTAGTGTGTATCGCTGTCAGGCCAGCTGAGGGCAGGGATGATTACTGGGGGGTGAAAGAATGAAACTGACAGCGGTAGATTGGTGAAATTGTGTGTGTGTGTGTACACTGTTCACACAAATTAGGGGATATTCCATGTTAAATGAAATGTTGCATTTCAGAATGCCCCCCGAAAATGAAACGTCACATACGTACTTCGAGTGAGTCTTATATACACAAACATATATACAATTAAGTAGGCTGTTCTAAGATCTGAAGCCTGAGTATGCTTACAGAAATGGGTGTGCTTGAATACAATCTAAATGTGTACAGAAAATGGATGCGCTTATCATCTAGGCAAACAACAAAACTGACCAAAAATGTTATTGCCGCGTCCAAGCGTGTTCAGCGCTTTTAACGAAGCTGTCGAGCTTCTTCTTGGTTTTCAAAGTTTCATGTTGGCCTCCTACATTTAGATCTGTGAACACTTGCCCATACAGTGAGTACCTGCCTCCTTCATTAAGGGAATTGAATTTCAGTTACCCCTGGTTCCTCTGGTGTGTATGTATGTGGACATGCCCATGTGGGGCTGCTGCGGGGAAGTTTAGGAACTGGAGTTGAATCATTTATTGTATTACATAACACATCATGTTGCATCAGCCACTTCAATAGCAATCAAGACATTTACCTTTACCTGGGAGCTTGAATTTGGGGTTTTTCTATAGGTTGCGTGTTGTGTAATCTGCCAGTTAAGAACATGTCTGTGGACTAACGCCGCCCTCTTTTTTTTATGTATTTATTTAACTGGTGGACCACGTCTCTTAATGTTCCTTTAGTTGTTGCTCGTCCTCACCGAACCTTTCTTAGTTTTTCGATAGGATATTCTGATAAGCTGTGGAGGTACGTTTTGGCGTTATTGGGGTTTACCCCACGATTCAGTTCATTGCAATAAATGAAACATGCTATTTACTTTTGACGCCATTTGGGGTTTATTCCACGATTCAGTTCATTGCAATAAATGAAACCTGCTATTTGCTTACATGTGAATGTAAGGCAACTACTAACAGCATCTTTCCGTCACTATATTGTATCACTAAACGTATTTAGTGTTTGATTTCTGATGTTCTGGTGTGAGAAGCTGGGCCTCCATTTCAAATAGGTGAATGAAACAAACAGCCTAGCTACACAGGTACAGGGTAGGATACATTTTTTCCAGTAAATAAATGAACCATATTCAGAAATAAGGAGGGTTAAAATGGTTCCCCACACTAAGGGGTGAGGCTCTTGATGTGTCAAGAAAAATGCTCATTTGTTAGTGCGTCTCTGCCTGTGTCACCCTGCATGTTCTTCATGAGCATGCATGCTTGCACACATTCCAGTTTCAGCTCCTGCAAGAGATAACCATGACGAATGTGTTAATGATTGTAGCCATGGCAACAGGAGAGGACTGAGAGGAGTCGGAATGAAAAAAAAAAGAGAGACACCGAGACAAAAAAGCCCCTTTCCTAAACAGGAATTACGTTCCAGCGTTGCTAGCACAATTTCGAATACTATGTAAAGACGTTTGTTTATTTTTTTATTTTTTAAATCTGTAGTGTTTTTTTTTTTTTGCCTCCTCTCCGTTTGCTCCAGATCCTACACGTTGATGCGACTGGCTAGCCAGTCTTGTTACCATTGGTTACAGCAAAGAAGTGTCCAATCCTCTGCATGTGTGTCTCTCAGCCTCAAATCACTTAGCAACCCTGGTGCTGTCACTATGATGAACCTTCCACTGACCTCGATTTCGGTCTCTGTGTTTTTGGGTTGCTCCTAGTATTTCAAAGAAAATACATAGCGGTTGGATGACTGCTGTATAAGATCAACGTGTGTGAACCTGGTTTGTGTATTATTGTGAGGACCAAATGTAGTTAGAAGAATAAAAAAAGAGCTGATGTTTTGATGTTAGGAAAGCTTTTTATTAACATTAATGTGAGAAACCGAAAGGAGAAAAAAATGTTTGCTTTCTGTGACTTGGGTAATGGTTGGACTTAGGGTTAGATTTTGACACATTTGATGATCACTGGAGATCCTCTGTGCACCTTTTCTCCTCAAAACCTTTTTACATTTACGTCATTTAGCAGACATCTTTATCCAAAGCGACTCACAATGAATACACTCTTACAATCCAAGCAATTGTGGGTTAAGGGCCTTGCTCAGAGACTCAACTGTGGCAGAGGTGGGATTTGAACCCTGGACCTTCTGGTCCATTATCTAGTATCTTAACCACTAGGCCACCAAAGTTTCCTGGATTTTTTTTTTTTTTTACCACATAACTAGTGATAAATTGCTCCGGGCCCAACTTTTTTGGAATGCGTTACAGACCTGATATGGGAGATTAGATGTTTATTAAAAAAAATTAAGTTAATCTGAAAAAAAAACAGATATATATATATAGATTTTTTATATTTGCATTTTTCATACTGTCCCCCCAAAACATCTACAGTACTGTGCAAAAGTCTTTGGCCACCATTCGATTTGTAGAAATGGTACTATGACCATATATAACAGATTGACAGAAACTATTAGTCTTGGATTCGTCACTTCATAATACTCTTTTCCCATGGATCATCATTCCAATCTTTGTAAGCGTTAAAGTATCTTTAAGGGCTGCTACCCTTCCCTTCCAAAAACATTAATTCTCGTCAAGCTTCTTCAGACTGTAGAAGGGTCAACCTGACATCCTGCTGAAACTGCCAGATGTTTCTGTTGCTCAAGTGTAGGGGGAAGCCAAATACAGTCTTAAAAGTCTTTTAATCACTTTCTAATAAATTACATATGGCCATTATACCATTGTTAAACGAATGATGTAAGGAATCTAAAGGCCGTCCTAAAACTTTTGCACAGTGTTGTATGTCTGTGTGTTGGTCAAGAGAATATGTCAAAGTTTAAATGTCCCTATAAGGGTAGAAAGATCTTATTTTTTTACCAATTAACAAAACTTTACGGCTTAAGCTTTTTAGTTTATTATAATGTTTAGCTTCTTATCTCCGTGGTGTAATTCCTATCAACGGCAGAAAACTGAACGTTTATATTCACAGATCAGAGACTTCTGAATTTTATTCCTGCCTCTTGCTTCTAAATAACTGCACCGACATGTGCTAAAAGGAGCAAATGATGTTAGGTAATCCACCCTAATGTTTCTCCAGCCATACAAATGAAAGTGGGAGTGGCTTAATTAACAACTACTAAGCAGTGTTACCCAGCTTGACGCATGAACCAAAGGTAGCATTGTATCTCTTTGTTAAAAAATCATTTGAATGAAATAACATTCATGTTCGTGGTGAGTAGCTGTACCTTGAGAGCCATTATTATGCTAATGAAACATAGGGGAACCCCAGTTTGGGGGTCACAACCAATCCAGAGTCCACACCTAGGAAAAGTGAGAGCCTTGGTGGGGTGCAAACTGCTGGAAATCACGTAATGTACAAAAATTTCGGTCTTTAGTGCCAGGAAGTCATATGTGCTGGATTTACTGATGCCAGTAAACTGGCATCACAACTCCAACACAACTCCATAACTGACAGACCCCTCAACAGCAGAAGCAGGATAAAAACTAGAGTGGTTCAGCGCTGCACATTTGTGGCACAGGTGGGAAAAGTACACAAAATATACTAAAACAGACATTGAGTAAGGTCTATATATGTAAGGGCGGCACGGTAGCATCGCTGCCTCACAGCAAGAAGGTCCCGGGTTCAGTCCCAGGGTGGAGCGGCCTCGGTCCTTTCTGTGTGGAGTCTGCATGTCCTCCTCGTGTCTACGTTTACTCCGGGTACTATGGTCCAAAGATATGCATGTTACGATAATTGGAGTACCTAAACTGACATCGGCTTGTGTATGGATATAACCTTGTGTGTGTCGCTTAGATGGCCATTGATGCCGATAGCGTCATTAAATAAGCCAACCAAACAAAACTTTTATATGTTACTTAAGTAGAAGTTTAAAATTATATGCTACAAAATAAAAAAGCAAATGTATTTATTTTAAAAGGCTTTCTAACTCAGTTTTAAAGATGGGATGTTCCAAAAAAATGTTACGGATTTGTGTAGTACTACAGCTAGCTACGTGAATTTTCCACAAAAAACAAACAAATGACATTACCTTTAGTCAACAGCAGCAAAACAGAATGGAAACTTTTTTTAGACATGAGAAACCAAAATGTGCAAAATACTTGCTCATAAACATGTTTAAAACACTTCTATTAACCTACAGTTGGCCAAAATCATTAACACAAAGCCTGTTTTATAATAAAGTGCTGAAAATCTGATCTTAAAATTAATGAATAACGGATTGAACGTGAAAACTAAAGGCAAAATGTTTCAGTGCGGTGCTGCTCAGCATGACTGCAGCCTGAAACCTCAGCATCTGTTGGAAAATATCATATTGTGCACTGGTTCTCATTTTTATCCTTTTGGTTGGTTGTTATCCCTAGTTCGTAGATCTCATAGGGACTTATTTTAATGGCGAATACAGTATTTTAGATTCAAAAATTCTAGATAGATTAAAAAACCATAGAAAACCATGAAAAACACAGCATAGGTTTGCACTGAGCAAGAGCTCTAAATGACTGTGTACTGAATCATGAACCATGATCATGGCCGGAACAAGTTGCGTGACTAGTCAAAGCAAGTGCACCGAGTATGGAGGACATGATGAGAACCAAGACAAATTTTTCTTCTCAAAATGAACAGAGAACCAAATGTAACGGAAACGTTCTGGAAATTGGGAATTGTCTGGAAATGTCTGGAAATTCCCATGTTCACTATTAGAACAGTCATTACCAATCATTACTAATAGGATAACTGTACATTCTGGGACTTACCTTGGGGCACACCTTATAAAAACCTGCTCTTATAGGTATCCACAAACATTGAGCAAAGAGACGTCCAAAAGACGTCAATATAAGGTCGTTGGCAGACGTTCAAAAGACGTAGAGAAATCAAACTGAAAGTTTTTGCGACGCCTTTCTAAAACGTCATTTAGACGTCATATACTGATGTTCAAATTATGCCAACGACATGCGTTTAAAAGAATGTAAAGTTGAGTCCAGAATCAACGTCTTTTCAACGGCTTTTTAAAACATGTGCAAAGCCCAATACAAGGAACAATAAAATATAAATAAGATGAAACAAAAAATGTCTACAGACGTCCAACTCGGGTCCTTGACAGACGTTCAGACAGTGAACCTATTTTGTACGTCCACCACGCGTGCAAGGGTGGTTCTGGACTGACCGACGTGATACGGACATGATTTGAACGCCCTTTTAACGTCGTGTGTTTGCTGGGTAGTTCATTAGACGGCACTGGAACTTTGTGAACTTGGGTTCTGTGATCGGATGAGAAGAACCTGAGCCTTTTGGTGGATGGACTAGGTGGATTTGACATAAAACTACAGTTATACACAAACTTTGTTGCTCTGTATGACATGCTCTATTGCACGTAGGTATTACAAGCATTGAGTATTTCAGCATGGTTTCCAGAAGCATCAAGATACACCGTCAGTACTTGGAAAAGGGATTAGTGATATACTTTGCTGCCGACAATGGATTGTGGGTGTGTTTCCGTTTGGGTGCTTCTGGACTTGAGTGCAGTGCAGTTGACACTGCTTCCCATGAAATATTAATCAACAGACTGGAAAACACTGTTGATTTGGATGAACAGGATCTTGCTTTGTTTATACTGCATTAGGGTTGGGTATCATTTATATTTGATTGATTCTGATGATCACTTTATTGAATCCATATTTCGATTCCAATATGGTGAAAAATGTTTAGGTATAAAAAACATCTTTATTTTATGTGTGTAATTTGTGAATTTTAGCTATTTCATTGCAAGGCAATCATAGGCTGACTGTACTGGATATGCTAGTCAAGTCGGATAAGCAAGGAGTTAGTGTTGTGTGTGGGAGAGCCCAAAACTCTCACGAACAAGGTTTAATTGCCTCTTATAGTACTGAAACCATGACCTAGGAAAACCAATCCTCACTGCATTACTACAGTTGAGAACTGCTCTATATTTCTGAAATGACAAACCTATAATCAAAAGGGAAAGTCATCATTCTTACATAACATTACATTATTAACTTCCCATTTAAGCCCGTTATATACGAGTAGAACGCTTAACGTGGCTTAATGTACAAAAGCAGTGACCTAGGAAAACTAAACTTCTCTCAATTACTACCGGTAATAAATCATATCTCCTGCTGAAATCACGGACGTAATCATTTTCATATTCAGCTTTTGACTTATAATGGGTTTCATGTGGAAGAAAAAAAACGCTTTGCACACAGATCATATTGCATTTAGCCCTATTGTTTCCCAATCATTTGAGTGCTTCTGAGAGAATGGAGAATTACATGATAACATACAGTGGGGTCAAAAAGTATTTAGTTAGCCACTGATTGTGCACGATCTCCTACCTTATTCTCGCAATCCTCTTCTGGATCATCCATATGCTCTCTGGCAGACTTCAGACGGGTCTGGACATGTACTGGCTTAGGCAGGAGGACACGCCTGGCAGTGCAGGATTTGGGTTCCTCTTGGCGTAGAGTGTTACTCGTGGTAGCCTTTGTTACTTTGGTCCCAGCTCTCTGCAGGTCATTCATCAGGTCCCTCTGTATAGTTCTGGGATTTTTGCTCACATCTTTGATCTCATGATCATTTGGCCCCATGGGATGATCGAGGGAGATTATCAATGGTATCAATCAATCACAGTCCAAAAACATGCGTGCTAGGTTAACTGGTGTCTCTAAAGTGGTCCTTAGTGTGTGTGAGACTGTGTGTGTGCGCCCTACGATGGATTGGTGCCCCGTCTAGGGTTGTTTCTGCCCTTGCGCCCAGAGTTGCCGGGTGGGCACTGGCCGGCTGGCGACCCCGTGTGGATTAAGCGTAAGATAATGAATGAACGTTGATGATGATAATATTTGGGTGGTCTCCATTTTTCCAGAGCTCTATAAAGGTGGCTGTTTTAAGATGTAATTGTATTTCGTGAGAACATTTTGAAATGCTGTGCTTGTGTGATCTTTCCAAAAGGTCCCATACGGATAGTTTATATAGTTTATGTATTACTCTACATTATATTGTTGTTATGTCATGTAGAGTATATTGTTTAGGTTAGTGTGGTGTGTATTATTTGTTGAGTACAGAGACACATTTGGGATTTAGTCCAAATCTAGGCTACATTAGTACAAAGCAGTGAAATTACCCTGGCAACATTCCTGTTTTAGATGACCCAGCCTGCTAGGTAGGTCAACAAGGCAAACAGCAAACTTTGAGGAATTGTGTTATGGACCTCCATATTAATGGCCATAATGGGGCTCTGCTAAGCTGCTCACAAAAATTAATAATTTCATTTTAAAATATCCCTTAATTGTGTGAGCAGTATATTTAAAAATCTAACAACCCACTATCTAAACTGCGTCCTAAAAGGTTATGGGTTTACATTCTTTAAAATCTTTGCCAAACTGTCACTTTTGTAAAATTATGTAAAAAATATGCATATCTGCAATTATGTTGTCCGATACACAGTTACTTTAGGATATTGAGTCACTGGAGGCACATCATTCGTGTAGCGTCAAAAACCCAAATGTG
The DNA here is from genome assembly GCA_034779995.1 of Parotocinclus haroldoi. NCBI lineage: Eukaryota > Metazoa > Chordata > Actinopteri > Siluriformes > Loricariidae > Parotocinclus > Parotocinclus haroldoi. The sequence continues at coordinate 396,087 of JAUZST010000877.1, forward strand.
TTCAAATGATGGACATTTTTCTTTGGTACAAGCGGCTCTGTTTTTGATCTCTCCTCCATGTTGCATGTCGTTCACGGGATGGGATGGAGTCATGTGACTACACAGGTGGAAGTTTGGTTTTAAGAGGATAGTTATTATCATGTACAGCATCAGAATTTAAATAAAACTGAAACAAGGAATGGGCAATATTACATTGGTTAAAGCTTCTGAATGTCAGTTTAGATTTATTTTCATTGAATTGCCCGAGCCTAACGCACACACACACACACACACACCCACACACACACACAAACACACCAGCCGCCAATGGTACTCGGGCTTTTGGCTCTATATAGAATAACAGTATATTCATGATGTAGCTCTCTATATAGAGTAACAGTATATTCATGGTGTAGCTCTCTATATAGAGTAACAGTATGTTCATGATGTAGCTCTATATAGAGTAACAGTATATTCATGATGTAGCTCTCTATGTAGAGTAACAGTATATTCATGATGTAGCTCTCTATGTAGAGTAACAGTATATTCATGATGTAGCTCTATATATAGAATAACAGTATATTCATGATGTAGCTCTATATAGAGTAACAGTATACTCATGATGTAGCTCTATATAGAGTAACAGTATATTCATGATGTAGCTCTTTATATAGAATAACAGTATATTCATGATGTAGCTCTATATATAGAGTAACAGTATATTCATGATGTAGCTCTCTATAGAGTAACAGTATATTTATGATGTAGCTCTCTATATAGAGTAACAGTTTATTCATGATGTAGCTCTTTATATAGAGTAACAGTTTATTCATGATGTAGCTCTTTATATAGAGTAACAGTTTATTCATGATGTAGCTCTCTATATAGAGTAACAGTATATTCATGATGTAGCTCTATATATAGAGTAACTGTATATTCATGATGTAGCTTCATATAGAGTAACAGTATACTCATGATGTAGCTCTATATAGAGTAACAGTATATTCATGATGTAGCTCTATATAGAGTAACAGTATATTCATGATGTAGCTCTCTATATAGAGTAACAGTATATTCATGATGTAGCTCTCTA